>PVKE010003339.1:0-26886 GCA_004027555.1 Craseonycteris thonglongyai | reverse complement strand
ACGCAATTCTATTGGGTCCTGCAGGGTTCAAGCCTTGCGGTTGCACGCCTTAGCTAAGAGCAACAGCCTTCATCCTTGAACATTCTGTTATTCCCTGATAAGACATCCTGTTGCTGAGCTGGCCCAGCTGCGTTGGTCAAGGCCTCAGTAATTTTCCACTGTCTTACATATCCTTGATTTGTCTCTTGGCCCACCAGTCCTAAAATATTTAATATCTGACCTTGGCAGAAACAGTTTGAGAACTCCTGCAATGAACTGGTAACTGCCAGGGCTCCCTCAGTCACCATGAATTGCCCCCATGCCACCCTCCCCACACACACAACTATCAGATCTGGGCCGCCACCCTCTGACCTGGCAAGGCCTATGGGTAACTCAAGGCCAGCAGATGGAAGCAGAGCCCGCTGGCAGACCCTCACGTGGACACCTTGGGGTGGGGGATCCCGAGGGGGCCCAGCTGGAGAAGGGGTACAGTCTTAGCTCTCTTGTGTGGGGTTTCCCCATGAAAGAGTTGACCGCCCCCCTCAGAAAGCTTTAGGAGGAAGAGGCTCAAAGGATCAGATGCTGCTGAGGCACCTCAAATGTCAGCTGAAACCAGCTCTCTGACCAGTTGTGAGCTCTACTCCTGGTGCCGCACATTGGGGACCTCTTATTCCTGGACCACGGAGCCCTCTAGTGCCAGACCCCTCCAAACCAGCCCCACCTCTGCCATTACAAGGCCACCCTCTTCAAAACACACCACCCCAAAGCCTAAGTCCACCTTCATGCTCATCTTGTCCTGTCTCTGGAGCCATTCACAGGTGGGGAAAGTGGCCAGGAAAGAGCCACCAGAGGACAGCCAAGAGGAGGTAGAAACACCAGAACCTTAGAGACAAAGGGCCTGACTTCCAATTCCAACTCCAACGTGAGTGCCTTGCGGCAAATTTGACACATCTCTGAGCCTCCTTGAACACTCTCTGCACCCAGCGCGGGGCCCTGCACACGTCTGTCTGCCTCAGTGCCTCTCTCTGTAAAATGGGTCCATAAAATGATCACTGTGAAGTTTAAGTTAGAAAATCCACATAAGGCTCCCAGTGCGTAGTAGGTGCCCAAGAAATGATAGCTCAATAGAGGACGAAGGCTGCCCTGACCCAAACCCCCAGATGGTGAGGCCTCTTCCCAGGCCAACAGGGCTCAGGCAGCTGAGACTCCCAGCCACCAGGCAGGTCCAAAGAGAAAGGAGAAGCCCCACAGTTGGCAGGAAGCCCCTGAGCAGCTCCGGTCTTCCTCCTCAGTGATTGCATTCGCATCTGGAACGGATGGGGTGGCGGGTCTTCCCCCCCACACACCCCCCGATGTTTTTCAGAGAGCTTTGGTTCCAGAGCTAACTGTGTAATCAAATAAGAAAGTGCAAGACAATCCTCTTAGATGGACCTCCCGTCTTCCCTACTTGTAAATCTATCAATGAACTGTAATTACAAAGATTAAACCCTCACTGAAACCTGGCAACCAGTTCACCTGAGGCCAAAAGATTATCATCCAAAAGCTGCAGAGGGAAAGAAAAAATGCATTAGTTAGGTCGATTTCTGCATTCAACAAGAAAAAAAAAATGTACATGTAGATTGCATAGTAGTGCCATTTGCGGGGAGACCAGCTGCTGTGGGGAGACGAGGCACTGGGTTTCCTTCTAGCTGGGTCTTGTGTATAAACCTGTTCATCATAGTGAGAGGGGCGGGGAATGTGTGGTTGGGTCTCCCAAGAGCAAATGAGCGACAATTGAGAGGAGTGAATGGCAGGAGTTTGGGTTTGAGAGGCATCCTGAGATGACACCCACCCCTTCGCTGGGGGGAGGGAAGCTGGCCGAGGGCAGGCATGCAGGTCAGGGCTCCCAGTGAGCTGTTAGCAGCCAGCACTCACGACAGGTGGAGGCTGGGTGAGCTCCACCCTGCCCCCACCAACTCTGACCCGGCAGGGACATAGGACTCTTTGGTGCTGCTCCATTCCCTTGGGAACCACTGCTCAGCCTTCTCCCTTCTCACTGTCCTTGAAGGAATCACTGCCCACTCCAGATTCGGGGTGCATGGAGTTCCAGGCCTGCCTCCCCGACACCGTGATCAGTTCAGGGACCGGTGGGGTCAGAGATGCGGGTGGCAGCTGATTTCAGGGACCGTCTGGGGAGAAACCTGAAAGACGTGGGCATGTGAATTGGTCCCAATTTCTGGCTAATACAAATGAGGCCGCGCACATGTTCTAATGGAACTTTCTCAGGACATGTTTTCATTGCTGGAGGGAAATAACTAGGCTGGGACCCCAAAGTCGTAGATTGGGTGCTAGATGGTTTTCCTAAGCCCCTGTCCCCCGACATCCCCACCAGCGGCGTCAAGGATGCCTGTGTCTCTGACTCGGTTTAGCCGCGTTAGTGGCAGCAGGGCATCGGTTGAGGTTTTCGTTTGCATTTCCTTGATAACGTGTAACGTCTGTCTTTATCAAGCGCTTCTTGGCCTTCCTAACTCCACGGTGACATGCCCCCCGGAGTCTTCTGGCCATGGGCATTGCACTTGTCATAGGTCTTGTGCATGTTTTTGGTTTAGTCTCTTTATATGTCATTTTAGTTTGGGTTCTCCTAGAAAACAGTATTTTTATTTCACATGCCAATTCTTTGGTCGCTAGCACACAAAAATACAACTAAGGTATTTAGAGCGAACTGGCACAAGCCTCAGCTGGCATAAGAGCCTGTTAAACATGCATCGATTTGAGCTCACTGAGTGCAGTGAGTTTTGATGCTACGGGAAATGGGAGAAGCAGAGAGGGAAGCAGGATCCTGCTAACAGTTCACACTATACCACACATAGCGTGTGTCAGGCACTGCATTGTGTGTGTGTATGAACACATGCACACATGTGTTCACTCTTTAAATCCTCAGAACCCTCCCAGGAGACCGGGGCTATCACTGCTCACTCCATCTTACGTGAGGAAACTGAGGCACAAGAGCTTATGTGCCAGTTAAGCTCACCCACTGGGTAGCGGCAGGGCCTGATGGGAATCCTACAGGCCGGTGCCCCCAGCCCTGAGGCTGCCCGTGGCCCATGCCCTTCAAGAGTAATTGATAGATGCCTGAAGCGGGCTGAGCATGGTTCTGACACATAGTCAGTGCGTAATAAATGCTGGCTGAGGGGTCAGGAACCTCCCAGTCCCTCCGCTGAGGAGTGAATTGTCACAACACCAAGGAAAGCCAGGCACGGAGAGGCTCGGGCCACAGGAGCCCAAGGAGGGACGGGGAGATGGAAGAGGGAATGTGTCTGCAAGGCCCGGTGGTGAGGGGTCCTGCCAGGCCTCAGAGAGGGGGTGAGCAGAGGGCGGTTTGCAGGGTGGTTTTGGGAAGCGCCAGGACGAGATGGAGGAGTGAGCTTGCCATCGCAGGGAAGGCAGCAGCTGGGGTGGCCGGGGGGCTGGGCTCCTAGACAGCTCTCTACACTCTTACACCCCATGAGCATGGGGCTTTCACAAGAAGAGCTGCAGGGGCGGCGGGGTGGGGGGAGCCCCGCTCCTTTCTCTTAGGGAGCCCTGCACACTGGGGGCAATTCCGTAGACAAACCTCTGGGGCTGGGGCTGCCAGGCTGAGGGGTGTCGGCCACCCGCTCCCTCCCCTGTCCTGTGCCCTCTCCATTGGAGGCTGTTCCAATACATTAAATGATGAAGCACCCTCATTTCGGAAGCTTCCAGCTCATTAACCAGTGAGGAGAGAACGAGTGAGGGGGACTCTCAACAGAGAGCCCTTGTCCGAGTCCCCGCTGAGGTTCTGGCCCCGGGAGAGCCAGGGAGGGGACTTCAGCGAGCAGTTCTGAAGCCCTAGCTCTGCACCTTCTGGAGCCCCATGGGGCCTCCGCCACAGGGTCCCTTTAGTCCTTCATGGCATGCTGGCTCTGAGGACCAAGGCTGTGGGGACAGAGGAGGGTCCCTGTAAGACACAAAGTATTCTAAGCTGTCACTTGTTGAGTAACTGCTATGTGCCAGGAGCTTCACGCGGTTCACCATTAGGATGTTAGCTAAGCACCTACTGTGTGCCCGGTGCCGTCTGGTACTTGGGATGCATCAGAGAACACATTCTTCTTGGATTCTGGCCCATGAAGCAGGTCTGACTCCCTTTCCTCCAACGAGGAAACTAATTGAGTGACAAGCCCACGTCACTCATCTAAGTGGCAGGGCTGGATTCGAACCCAGGCCTGACGACAAAGCCTGCACTGCTCCTGGCCAGGAACGTGAAGGGCCTCACCACGGCTGGCACACAGTCGGTACCGTAGGTGGCCAGTCCCTGTCCTCCTCGGTAGCGGGCCTGCTCTGCAGGGGGCCTAGGAGGTGGCTCTGGGGAGTGGAGAGAAGTGGAAGGGAGGGGTCAGATTTGGGGGGTGCTACTTGGCAGTATTTGACACCTTACAATCCCAGGATTGGCGATGTGGCGACAATGGGCAGCGGGAGACTGCTGTCCAACCCGGCAGAGACCAGTGACGCTCAGTTCTGTGCACAGAATCCTCCTACCAGCCCTGAGAGGTAGGAACTCTGATCCCATTTTACCGGTGAGGAAACTGAGGCTCAGGCAGGCGAAGGGACCTGTCAGAGGCCACAGGGAGGGCAGAGCTGGATGACCTCCCAGGCCCCCATCTGACTCCACGGCCTCCCGATGCTACTGGGTCTTCTCTGACGCTGCAAGCCTTCTAGAACCTTCCCCCCACCCCTGTTTGTCCTCCCTCCTCACAGACAGAGTGGGCTTAGATGGCCCTGGGTCAGCCCAGAGGACAGTGGTCTCTCACCTCCCCCCCCCAGACCCTCTACTTGCATCGATGTCACCCAGTGTCACATGAGCTTTTGCAGCAACCACACCCCTGTCACCTCACGTGGAGCCTCCTGCTTGGCTTCCACAGGAACTGCTGACCGGGCCCTTCTCCCTCCCCCTCTACGCGCGCAGTTAGCATCTGAGCTGAAATGCAGCACTTTTGCAAGTGCCCGTATCACAGTCCATCTGCTGAATGTCACCCTGACACCAGGGGGAGGCCTGCAGGGTCCGTGTCCCTCCGGGCTCTGTCTCGTGTGGGTCCTGCTGGTGGGTGTGTGCAGTTCTTCTCCCAAGGCTGCTGGGGGCCTGGGTGGGAGCAGAGCCCTGGGGCTCTCCCCTGGGGACGGCCTTCCACACAGTGTCCCCTCTGCCGGGGCCTCCTTGGCACCGCTGTGCAGCCGGCTGGCCCGGCTCTCCTCTGTCCATGGTCTCTGTCTGTCTGCCCTGGGGTTTGCTGGAGTCTGACCTGTCCCTTCACTCTGTCCCCTTCTCCATCTGTCTCTCTCCCTGTCATTGTCCCTTTACTCTCTGCCGTTCCCCTCGCCCTCCTCCTTCTCTGTCTTGTCCCTATTCTCTCCCCCCTTCTCCCTCCTCACCTCCCTTCCTTCCCTCCCTCCTCCTCCACCTTCTGCCTTGTGTTGATGGTCAAGGTCACAGCCTCAGGCTTCTCCTCATCCCCCCAAAGTGGTGGCTCTGCCCTAGGCCACCGTGAGGTGATGTCCAGCTCCCCCAGGTGGGGCTGCGAGTAGGAGGCAGCCCTGCTGTGTGGACAGAAGGGGTCAGGACCACCTCACCGTTCACTGAGCACCTGCTGTGTGAGGGGCGGGCCCGGTGGCTGAAGGGGAGGGACGTGGAGTCACACAGAGCTGGGCCTGCCTCTCCGATCCCCTTAGCTGTGCAACTCAGGGCAAGTCGCTTACCCTCTCTGAGTGTCTGCTTCCTCGCCTGTAAAGTGGGCTCAGTACCATAGGGACGGCGCGTGTGGGTAGCGGTGCCGTGCCCGCTCCGGAAGGCATGCGGGCACTCCTGGCTGGCGTTAGCTGTGTGCGCTGGGCCTGTACTGGGGGCTTCTCTGCACCACCTCACCAGCTCTCTTCATTTCCACAGTGCAATCCTTTATTTGCATAAGAATGCTAGGTAACAAGTGTGAACATTGGGAAGCATGATGATAAAATAACCTGCTGTGATTCAGAGTTTGGGAAGTAGGTTTCCAAGAGAATGGGAGCGGCCCTCCCCCTGTGCCTCCCAGTGTCCCCGTGGGCCCCACTGTCCTGAATTTTGTGTTTCCCCTGCCCATCTTTCTGTGTAGTCTCACCACATATGTCTGTACCCCAAACTCATCATTGTTTAGCTTTGCCTCGTGGGACCTTTATAAAAAGGGTTTTGTGTATGGATCATCCTGGGCCTTGACTTTGTCACTGAACTTTGTTTCCGGCTATGCTCCTATAGCTGCGTGTGCTTGTGGTTCATTCCTTTTACGGGTGTGTGTTCATCATCTCAGCCCATCACAATTATACACCCATTCCCTTCTTCATGGCTATGAGTTGTTTTGAGTTTTTGTTGTGTTTTGTTTGGTGGGCTATGTTTGTTTGTTCTTTCGAGGCCTGACAATTAAGTTCGTGAATTCATTCTAGAAAAGGTGCTGCATGCCTCATTGCTGACTATCACTATGGTCACCTTTGAAGCACTCCCCTTGGGAAGCTATGCACCGATGCCAGCGCCTAGTCCACCCTTCCAAGCAATTCTGGGCTCTTTCTGAAATGGCCAGCAGAACCATCGTTCTATACCCATTATATCTTTGATATCATCAAAATAGACATTTCATTTGTCTTTAGATAAAGAAAAACGTCACTGGGGACCAGATCAGGTGAGTAGGAAGAGTGTTCCAATACAGTTACTTGTTTACTGGCTAAAAACTCCCTCACAGACAGTGACGTGTGAGCTGGTGCATTGTTGTGATGCAAGAGCCATGAGTTATGGGTGAAAAGTTCAGGCTGTTTTCATCTCACTTTTTCACTCAGCCCTTTCAGCACTTCCAAATAGTCAACTTGGTTGACTGTCCAGTTGGTACAAATTCGTAATGAACAATCCCTCTGATATCAAAAAAGGTGAGCAACATCGTTTTGGCTCTTGATTTGGACTGACGGAAACTTTTTGTTCCTGGAGAATTGGCTGACTTCCATTGTGCACTTTGATGCTATGTTTCCGGGTCATATTGTACACCCATGTTTTATCACAAGTGATACCATGGCCCAAAACATTGTTTTGCCTCTCCAAAAGGTGTCAGCAAACTTAAGCTCAGCATTCTTATGATGAAACACAAAAATAGGCAACAACAATAATGAACGCCACTCAGCAAGACACTGCCACATGTCAACACGAACACAGCTGTGAGACACTGATATACCAAGGTTATGACACCTTCCCGAGTTGTTTGTACAGTGCTGTCAATGTAAGTGCACAGTGGCAAGTTCACAAACTGAATTGTCAGACCTAGTAAGAGTTTCTGTTGCTCCACATTCAGACCCATACTTGTCGGTCTTTTAAAGTTTTAGCAGACTAGTAAGTATAAAATGGTGACTCTCTCTTTTCATCATTTTCATTTCCTTGATTAATAAAAAATCTAATTATATTTTCAAAAGATTTTTGCCCTTTGGATTGCTTCTGTGAAATGGCTATTAGATAAAATGTCTTTTATCTAATTTTCTGTTTGTCTGTTGTTATCCTAATGATTTTTAGGAGTCAGTTCTTTATTCATTTAGAATAATAACCATTTATTGATTCCATGCTATAAATATCTTTTCCTCATTTGAGACTTGTCTATTAATTGCATTTGTAGTTTTTGGAAGAACAGAGGTCTTTATTGTAATTGAATCAAAATTTTCAATTTTTTTTTTTCTTTTGTGGTTTGTACTTTTAGTGCTTTGGTAAGAAATCCTTCCCTACCTGAGGTCGTAAAAATAGTCTATATTTTCTTCTAAAATATTTAAAGCTTTGCATTTCACTTCAAATCTTTATTCGTCAAGAATTGATTTTTGTATTGTTCTGAGTTGGGGGGTTGATTTATTTTTCCTGTGTGGATAACAAATTGTTCAGCAAAGTTCATTCCTTCTCAATGACAGCTCCATAATATGCTGACTTTCCATAGCATGTGTGTCTGCTTCTAGGCACTTTGCTCTTCTAATGTGCTCACGCTAATCACACTGGTTTTATAAGTCTTGATATCTGAAACAGCAAGTTCCCTGACTTCTTCAAGTGTCTCTTGGCTATTTCTCCCCTTTCTTTTTCTTATGAATTTTCTATAACCAGCTTGTCAAATTCTTTGAAATAGACTATGGAATTTTTATTGGAACTTTATTAAATCTGTAGAACTATTTATTAATAAGAACTGTCATCTTTACAGCACTAAGTCTTCTCATCTATGAATATGACATTGTCTCCACACTCAGGTCTTTTTGTTGTTATTGATGTTATTCTCATTGTTGGGAAGGATCTCTCTCTATATATATTAATTGTTAAATTTATTGGGGTGACATTGGTTGGTAAAAATTAAAGCTTCCAGGTGTACAGTTCTACATTACAATGTCTCTGTATTGTATTATGTGCTAACCACACAGAGCACACTCAGGTCTTGAGTACCTTTCAGTAATTTTCTCCCAAAATGTCTTGAACATATTTTTGTTAGACAGATTCTTGTGTCTCTTATATTTTTTATTGTTATTATAAACAGTATCTTTTAAACTATGATTTCTAACTGTTACTGGTACGGTAAATAGAAATTACAATGTTTCTCTGTTGATCTATATATTTTGTTTGAGTCTTTTATTAATTTTAATAATTTGTAAAATCTTTTGGATTTTATATGAGTAGAATCAAGGAATCTTAAGACTACGACACTTTGTTTCTTTTCTTATTCATTAGCCTTTTATTTCATTTTCTTGTCTTATTGCATTAATTCTATTTGAGAGGTTGGAAGCTACAATACAATATTGAGTGGAAGTGGTGATAGGAGCCATCTGTCTTGCTTTTCTGACTTTAAAGAAAACTCTTCCACATTCCAACATATGCTGTAAGCTTCTCATAGAAGTATTTTACCAAGATAAACAAGTTTATCCTGTTTCTAGTTTGCTAAGAATTATTTTTTTAATGGGTGTTAAATTTCCCAGAAGCCTACAATGAGATTAATCTGCTAATACTGCAAAAGTCATTTAGGTTTTCTGTTAATTAATCCTTAAATTCCTGTGGTAAACCCAACTCAGTCATGAGGCACTGTTATTTTCAAGTGTTTATTACTTTTATATTACTGTAATCATAAAAAGTATATAAACTGTAACATTTCTTTTTTGTAATACCCTCATCTGATTTTTGGTATAAAGATTATAGTTGTCTCTTAAAATTCATTAGTAACTGTCCCCATTTTTTTCAATTTCTGGGAATTTTCAAATGATACATTCACAGAAAGTGACGTCATTTATTAAAGCATATTCAGGGGAAGCTGGGATGGCTCAGCGGGTTAAGCGCCCGTTTTGAAGCCCCGAGGGTAAGGATCGAATCCCAGCCCCGGCCCACGCGGACCCACATGCTGAACTGGGGTGTGCCCCCAGTTCAGTTCTTGCCGGGACCTGTGTGGGAGGCTCCTGGTCCAGTTCCTGCCCTGCGCAGCCCTGTGCCCACCTGTGGAGTGAAACTATATGGAAAACTAATGTCAACTATGGAGACTGCTCTGGGCCCTCCTCCTTCTCTCTGTCTCTCTCTGCCTCTGTTTCTCTCTGTCAAAAATCAATAAAATAAATCTTTAAAAAAAAAAGCATATTCAGGCTTGGTATTTTTCTTTATAAGATGTTTTTAAACTTCTGATTCAATTCATTAACATTTAACTAGCACAGGGATATACAGCTTTTCTATTTCTTTTTAGTCACTTTTAGTAAGTTATACATTTCTAGGAAGGTATTCATTTCATCTAAGTTTGAAGTTATGGGTCTACACTAAGTCATTCTATTATGCTACTACCCTTTCAATACCCGCTCAGTAAACTTTTCAACAGCCATCACAGTGGTTATTATCAACCCCTCACTTTACAAATGAGGACAAGGGGCTCAGGGTAAAGGGGCTACTTGCCCAGGCCACCTATCCAGAGAGTGACAGAGTCAGGGTTTAGAAGTAGGTATTTCTAAATTGCAAATCCATGCCATTTCTACGACACCACATTAGGCTTTGAAAAATGGGTAGTGGGGAAGCCAGGATGGTTCAGCAGGTTAAACACTTGCTTTGCAGCCCCGGGGACCAAGGATCGAATCCTTGCCCAGGCCCGTGTGAACCCACATGCTGAACTGGGGTGTGCTTCCCATGAGGGAGGCCCCCCGCCCACCTGTGTGGAATGAAACCATGTTGAAAACTGATGATGTACAACTATGGAGACTGCTCTGGGCCCTCCCCCTTCTCTCTGTCTCTCTCTGTTTCTGTCTCTCTCTGTCTCTGTCAAAAATAAAATAAATCTTTAAAAAAAGAAAAAGAAAAATGGTTAGGAATGAGGCAGACATTTGTAGGAAGGAGAGGCATGCACAGCTGAAAAGTAGCCAATTCGAGAGCATGCACGTGAGCAGGAGAAGACACGAAGAGATCTGATTGGCTGGGTTCTCAGGTGGGTGGGGGATAATGGTGGCAAGAGGGCAAGTCTGGTGATGTGTTCAAAGTAGTGGGAGACGCAGGCCTTGTCCCCAAGAGTCTCAGCATCTAGCTGGAGAGACGTGACTGATGTAGGGAAGGCAGGACCGGGCTAATCACCTCGTGACTGAGGTTTGCACTCAGCACTGTCAGCTCTGAGAAGGGGTGCAGCATGGTCAGGGAAGGCTTCCCTGCTGAAATAGGTTTGAGCTGAGAGAGTGGCTGGACTTGACTCACAATGAGGAAATAGAAGCACTGCAGGCAGGGTGCAGAACAGGAGCAAACGTGTGCAGCCACCAAACTCAAGGGACTGGGGAGACAGGAGCAGACCCCCAGACTCTTATCTCTCCTGTCTCCACTCACCCCCACGGGCCCAGCCTCTGGCATCTTCTTACCTCTGTCACACATTGCTGGTGGGTATGCCAAATGGGACAGTTTTGAAAAACGCTTTGGCAGTTTTTGACATAGTTAAGTACACATTTTCCATACAACCCAGTAATTCTACTTCTAGGCATTTACCAAGAAAAAAGGCAAAATTTTGTCTACACACAGACTTGTACCTGAGTTTCATAACAGCTCTATTCGTAACAGCCAAAGGCTGGAGACAACCCAAATGGCCGTCAACTAACAAATGGATAAGCAAAATATGGTCTAGCCATTCAACAGAACGCGGCTCAGCCATGGAGAGGAATGAACTCCTGATGCACAGGACATCATGGATGAACCTCAGAAGCACCATTAAGGTTTCCGTGAATGACTTGGCCGGGGGGAGGTTGTTTTATCTTTTCCATCTTTCACCTTGGCTCAGTGTATCTGTTAGGAAATGAATTCAGATACTCATAGGAATCTCAAAGACAGTGGCTTTAACAAATTAATGTTTTTCCTCTCACATAAGAGAATTCTGGATAGGAGTTCTAGGGTCTCTATGGTAGCATCATGCTCAATGTTGTCAATGTCCCAGATTCCCTTCTTGTTTTTGCTCCACCATCCACAGCACATGAGTTCATTCTAAACATTATTTCATAGACACAACACAGCTGCTGGAGCTCCAGCAATCACAGCCCCATTCCAGTCAAGAAGAGAAAAGAAGAAGGAGAGCATAGAGGCTCCTGCCAACTGCATAAGCTCCCATCAAGAGAGCTTTTCTGAAAGCTATACTCGCGACTTCCATTCACATTTTATTACCACCATTTCCCTAGCCATCTCTCTATAAGAGATGAGGAAGAAATGTGCCTGTTTAGCAGGGCACATAGACATGGTCAACTGCATCAGCATTCTGCAACGAAGGGAAGGAGAGATAGAATTCTAGGAGATAAACAGCAGCCTGTGTTCCAAATAGAACCAGGATATTTGAATGTAGACAAAGTAAACCTGAGGTCAAAGCTCCACTCTAGAGCTTAATCCAGAAAGTCCTCTTATGGAAGAAGGGGAGGTAGAGATTCTTTCCTACCTACATCTATTCAACAAATTAAAACATGTATATTAGTAGTACATGCTCATTACAGAAAATTTGGAAAACATAAAAAAATAGAAAAGAAAATGAAAATCTTCTGTAATCCCTCACCAGAGATAATAATTGTTGATAGTTTTGCAGGCATCCTTGTGGGTTTTATTAGTCCCGCGTGTATATCAACAAAAGTAGGAATGTGTTTTATATTCAGTTTTATGTGCTGCTTTTTTTCTCCAGCTGCTTAATTTATGAGCATTTCCCAACATAAATTACTTTTGAAGGTTTCATTTTGAATGGCAGCACAATATTTCATCATAATTATTTTTCATCCATAATTGATTTAGCTAATCCGCCATTGTTAGGCCTTTAGCTGGTTTCCATTTAGCCATTATCAATGACGCTGGATGACTGACTCCCCACATAGATCTTTGTCCACAACACTGATGAATTATTTTCTCGTGACAGATTTCTGCTCTCACCAAATCAAAGGGCGTGGACATTTTAAAGGTTTCTGACACCTCTGGTGACGTTACTGTCCTGGAAAGTCGGCCTGAGTTCTGCTCCACACGTGCATCTAAGATCATCCTCCAACTAGTTTCTAAGGCCTTGTCTTCAGCCTCTTTACTCTGACTTTTCCGCCTCAGCCTTCTCTCTCAGCTCCCTTGGGAAACACAAAAGGATTTATTCCGAAATACTTAATTATGTTTTTATATGAAAGTATTTTAAAAAGTCAACGTAATTACTTTAGTCCCAATTAAGTTTAATTTGCAGCCAATTATGCATTTAGCGCATTTTGCATGAAGTGGGGGCGGCTTTGCTGGTTGCAGTGGAGGCGGGTGGGCTGTTTATAACGGGAGCTGGAGATAACAGCACAGGCTGGGGAAGCCGCCTCAGGTCCTTGCCTAGGAAGGTGTTGTTCCCAGCGGGAGCCTCAGTGTCTTGGAGCCCTGGGATAGCACTCAGTGGAAACTGAGTATATTACTTATCTATTGCTGCACACCGAATTGCCCCAAAGTTTTAGCGGCTGAAAGCTGCAAACAGGTCTAATCTCGTTTGCTGTGGGTCAGGAATCTGGGAGCAGCTCAGCTGGATGGCTCCAGGTCATGGTCTCTCACAAAGCTGCAGCCAAGGTGTCACCAAACTGCCCGCAGCCAGGGGACAGGTGTAGCTGCTCCACGCTCACTCACATGGGTCTCTCCGAAGACCTGCCGTATCCTGTTCTGCTTCTGGGTGAGCTTGTCCTGTGTTTTCCCCTAGATCTCTGATCTTGTCCTGTGCATAAAATGGAGAGACAGCTGCCCATTGTGAAGACTGAGAGTTGGATGGAAGTTTCTGGCACAAGCTGGGCACATAGTAGGTGCTCAAGCAATGGGAGTTGGGGCTATTGTTAGGAAAGTCACTTTTCCAATGTCCCAGAGGCAAGACCTGCCCCCTGTCTCCTGCCCCCAAGTACAGTGCATGCTTTGAACACCTGGCCTGTGGACCCCACACCTACTGGGGGACACGGCTCGAATAACACTACACACGGGGTCATCCATGCTGGGCCCACAGAGGCTCACCCTGCTGAGTATGAGAGATGATCACTTCCCTGTCTAAGCCAGCCTTTAATGCCGTACAACTCAGTGAGGCCAACGGTTGTCATCTTGTGGCCCACTAGCACCATTGAACTGGGCCTCAGCCCATCTCCCTGTCCTCCCAGCTTGGATAGAGGACCCTCCCCCCGGGCTGGGTCAAGTAGGGGGCTGGGTGACTTTGGCCCACTTTCTTAAGCTCTCTGGGCTGTATTCCTACAGGGTGGTGAGGCTGGAAGGGCCTTCCAACTCCAATCTTCCAGGCCTGTGTTTCATGGCAAGAAGAACCTGGCTGTCTTCCCCAAGAGACATGACATGTCCCTGCCCCCCCCCCCAGGTCACTGGAGCAAGCGCTTCCCACTGGGGCCACATGTGAGCAGGTCAGGGGCCACCCCTGGAGACAGAGGGTGCCAGGTGCCCTGGATGACCTGACAGAGCATCCCTATTACCCAGCATCCCCTGGGAGCCTAGCACTGTGCTGGCATGACCACCCCACCGCCACATATACACACACAATACCCCACACTAGCCTCACAGCAACCCTGTGAGGAGGAGACTTTGTTATCTCGCTTCACAGCAGACAATGCAAAAGCTCCAAGTGGTACAGTGACTGGTCCAAGGTCACGCCCCAAAAGCAGGTTATATACAAGTCTGTCTGATTCCAAAACCTAAACTCTTACCCATCTCACCCCTGGCAGGAGAGCACAAGAGAGAATGTGGTCTCACCTGGACCCTCCCCTGCCCACCTCCCTGCTTTTCACGTGCAGTCTCCCCCTGCCAGCATGCCTTCCCCTCCTCTAGCCAAATCCTACCCCGCCCAAGGCCTGCCTCCTCCAGGAAGTCCTCCCTGCTGTCTGGCAGCCAAAGCCCCGAGGGCTCCACCCCTCTGGGCCACTAGTTGTTCCATTTCCCAACACAGCTTCGGGTTTTGCTGCCGTGAGACTCAGACACAAGCATGAGCTCGTTTCATTATCTCACCAGGTGAACGGACACTTGCCGGGCCCGGACTTGGAGCCCGACACTGTGGGGGCTGCAGAGGGGACAGGACAAACGTCCACTGAGCATGTGCAGATGTCCCCCCACTCCCCTGCCTGGTGGGAACCCGAGTGGGGTGCGAGCAGGCTTCTCACCCTGTTGAGATGGTGAGGAACCCGGGGCCGAGTGGGGGAGGGGGCTGCTCAGCTCCCGCAGTGAGTCAGTGGCTGGGATTCAAAACCAGGCAAGAGTCCAGGACGCACCTGCCAGTTCCCGGCCCTGGACTCTAAGCCCCTCGGCTCAGGTGGCCACAAATGTGCAGAGAAGGGAACAGGAGCAGCAAGGAGAGGCCCTTACACCACCCCTCAGTGACACACAGACCCTGTCACCCCTCAGTGATAGGCAGGGCCCTTATGACACCTCCCAGTGACTTTCAGGGCCCTCAGGTCATCCCTCAATGGCATGCAAGATCTGTCACCCTCAGTGACATGCAGGGCCCTGACACCCATAAGTGACATGCAGAGCCGGTCACCCCTCAGGGCCCTTCAGACACCTCCCAGCAATGTGCAGGGCCCTTACGTCACCCGTCAGCAACACACAGGGCTGTTAGGTCACACCTCAGTGACACACAGAGCCCTGTCACCCCTCAGTGATATGCAGAGCCCTGTCACTTCTCAGTGATATGTAAGGCCCCCGCATCGTCACCCCTCAGTAACTCACAGGGCTCTCACTCCTTGGTAGCATGCAGAGCCCTGTCACTTACAGGGACACGAGGGGCTTACGCCACCCCTCAGTGGCATGCTCACCACCTCTGCTTACTTTCAGCCCGGCCTCCAGGCTGAGCCCACACCCAGGGACTCTGTCCACCCCCCTCCTCCAAACTGTCCCCAGGCCCCCGCTGGAGCTGAAAAGCCACAGGACAGAATTAATTGGCGTCCAGGCTGCTGGCTGCAGATGCCCCTTCTCCAGCCTTCTGGGCCCGCCCCTCGTCCGCTCTGTGATCAGAGAAATACTCCAGGAGCAGATGGCACCGCTGGTCCTGGGTCAGGGAGGGCGAGGCCCGGCCCTGGCAGGGGTGCTGGTCACCCATCCCCTCGCTGGAGCTGGTGATGACGGGCCCTGCCTGACAGGGGCCGCGCACCTGTGTGCGGGGTCAGGAGAGCCCTCATGCCTCCCTCCCCACCCCCACCCCAGCCCCTGCCAAGGGCCCAGGACTCAGCTCTGGGGCTGGGGTGGCAGGGTGAGTGTGGTGTCTGCCGTAGAGCCTCACTTGATAAGGAGCGTCCCCTTGTGGACTCCCCTGGGTGACCCTCCCAGACGTCATTGTCTCAGTCAGCCTCGATTGGAAAGGAGGAGGGAGAGGCTGAGAGAGAAAATCGAATGGCAAGTTGCAAAAGCCAGAAGGGGTCCCCAGATCAATTATAACTTTTATTGTTATAGATGGGAAACTGAGGCCCAGAGAGTGCCAAAGGTCACACACACAGCCAGGTAGTGAGTGGCAAGAGCCAGGACAAACCCAGGACTCCTGCCCATCAGTGTGTCCCTGAGAGATGGGGATGGGGGAGGGGATGGGGGGAGGGGGCATGGCTGTTCTAAGTTGTATGTGACAGACGTTGTGCAGGAGGTAGTTTGCCTCTGTCTGGGCTGTGTCCCCTCTCAGGGACCTCTTGTCCTTGGCTGGTACACTGGACGGTGGGGAGGACAGAAAGCCCACTCTTCTTTACTTGGTCTCTAAATTATGGGATGAAAATTAAACTCTTTGCAGGCAGGTGGTTTTTCCTCATCACTCACTCCACTGCACAGATCGGCACAACTTGATTCTGTCTAATTAGATTAATTGGATGGTGAGTGATTTATTTTCTCCCAGAAGATGAACCACAGAGAACTGTTTGAGGCTCAGTGACTCCCTGCTCCCCTGCAACCTCTGGGCCTGGTAAGGAAGGACCATGGGGACCCCTTTCCCAGGCCCTGCCTCCTGCCTCCCACCAGCTTCCTCTGCAGCTCTGATTGTGGTCAGTAATAACAGTGGTGTGCTGAGTGCTTACCACGCTCCAGACACTGGGCTATGTGTGTCACGTGACCATCGCATTTAGTACCCCAACGACCTGGGGCTCGTTATAACCCCCATTTTACAGAAGAGGAAACTGAGGTTCAGAGACATGAGACACCGGCCTAGGTCACAAGTCTGGGAAGTTGTAGAGCTGGGAACCCCCGTCCTCCACCTGTCCCTTGTCTAATTCCAACACACCCTTTAAGGCCCTGCTCGGACATCATCTCCTGCCCCGATGGGCTTCCTCACCACATACAGGAGGCCGAGTCCCTGGATCCTTGTTGTCGGCGTTTCGTTGAAAGAGACAGACAAGCCAAAACAAGTGTGTGGGGGGAGAGAGAAAGACTTTGCATGAATTTAGAGCATGATGGATACTATAAGTAGTGGTACCTTTGGGAAGGCCATGGGACGTACTTATTGAAAGAAGTCAGATCTCTTTGTTTGGGGCTTATCCAGTCTCTGAATCCAACATTGGACCTCCCCTCTTTTAAGGTGACCAGATTTTAACATTGGTAAAGCGGGACACCATTGACCGGGGGGGAGGGGGTTCTTGATTAAAAATTTGGTCTATCTCCCGCCGTTCCCTAGCTTGTCGTGCATTCTTTCCAGAAATCGGGACTTTTTGAAAACGCCGTGGGACGCGGGACAAATTGTTAAAATTCAGGACTGTCCCGCCAAAAGTGAGACGTCTGGTCACCTTACTCTTTTCCCAATTTCTGTCAGGCTCTCTGGGCCTCTCAACCTTGATGCAGACAGTCACCACTTTTATTTGCTCACCAAGCTTCGTGCACAGCAACATTCTTTTACAGACCCTCATGATTTCCCAGGTCCTTCCCATATGCTGTTCCCTGTGACAGGGATGTGCATGATTGCGTCGCATTCTTGCAGTTGCAAGGGACAGAAACTCAACTCAGTAGGATTGAAATCAAATCAAGAGCCATGGGCAGAAAGGGAGAGAGTTTCACTGGCTCTTTCACCTGAAAAGTCCAGTTCAGGCATGGCTGGGTCCAGGGAGTCAAATACCACCTGATCTTCTCTCTCAGTCTCTTAGCTGGGTTTTCTTTTGCATCACCCTCATCCTCAGGAGGATTCTCCCTCGAGGTGGGAGGTAGCCACAGGTAGTTCCAAACTTAGACCATACAGATGTCTCACACTTCTTTGCTGATACGTTAAGCAAAAGTCCCTGGTATTTCCTCTTCCTGGCCCAGCGTGGATCATCCGCCCACCTCTGAACCAGGAGTGAGGAGGAGCAGGGTTCATAGTTAACCAGGTTTTGGCAGCTTGTCCACTTGGGAGCAAGGGCTTGGAGTCAGCTCCACCTACATGGAGGGAAAGCAAAAGGGGGCATTATTTCCCCAAAGAAAATTAGGTGTATTCACCGAGAAAGAGATAAAAGATACTGGGCAGGCAATAACTAAACAAACAAACAAACCTCCAGGTTTCAGCTTATACAGCACTCACCCAAGGAAGACATCTTTGACTTACTGATCTAAACCAGGACCCTTCGATCTTCTTCTTTCCCTTTTCTAGCTTTTAACACATTAAAAGCTAACATTTATTGAGCACTTACTATATACCAGACACCGTTCGGAGTGTTGCACATGTATTAAATTTAATTCTCGCAGCAGCCCTCATCGGTGGTTATTTTGTGAGCTCAGCTTTCTAGATAAGGACCTGAGGGCTCGTGAGGTCAAGCAACTTGCTCAAGGTCTCTCAGCCAGGATGTGGCAGGGTCAGAATTCAAACTCAGGCCCCCACGCACTAGGAGGGCTGTCCCCTTTCTTATAATAACCACACCACTTACTTGGAAGTACAGGCCTATGGGTGTGATTGCTGGCTCCACGCCTGCCTCTCTCTCCACCAGATGCCGGACCCCGCCCAGCTCATCCACTGCCAGCTCCTGTCACAATGCACAGCGTGGGGCCTGGCTTTTCCAATGGGAAGAATGAGGCTGCCCAACCCTGCCTTTTCTAGGAGGGGGACTTAGAGAGTCACTACAAACCATAGCCCACCTCTCCCCCTCTCCTCTTCCTAGCTCAATCCCTCTGTCCTTTGCTCATCCCTCTGTCCTGCTCGCTCGCTCTCTCTCGTCCTCCCACTGTCTCCCATTTTTCTGCTTGTAGCCCATACTATCTCCTCCTTCTCTCCATCCCTTCCCCGCCCCCAAGCTAATTAAATGATACCATGGAACGTTTTGTATTTGCATTTGGCTCAGAGGCCTTAGTGCTGTCGGCTGCATGTTTATTAAATAGCTTTGCATGGAGGAATGTAATGAGCAGATTTTATTACAACCGTCCTCTCGGCCCATCCTAGGAGGTGATTATGTATTCATTGTGAAGAAAGAGATCCACGAAGTTCAGCTAGCAGTGCTTGCACTTTGAGGGTGAGGAGGGGGCAGAGAGCATGGTTCTGACTCAGGGAGGGGGCCTCAGCTCTGTTGTGATAGGGGGAGGGGAGGTCAGGGGAGCCACAGTCATTACCCCTATGACTGCAGCGTCCCCGCAACTGTGAACATCACAAACCCCATCAGCTTTAAACCTCAGAGTCCAAAAGTGCCGGGAATGGTTACAGCAAGGAGTCCCCTAAGTCATCTCTGTACCAAGCACTGTCCGTAGATGGGATGGCTGGCTTGGCACTCCAGGACCACTCGTTTACTAGGTGTGTGTGAGTGTGTGTGCTACCACCACTATGATGACAGGGAAAGGCACTGGGGAGCAGCACGGGGAAGGGTCCCAGCGAGCACCTGCCCATTGCATCTGAATCATGGACGAGTGTCAGTGACAATAATAGCGTCGGCCATACTGAGCCAGGTACTGGGCCTGGTTAGTCACCTGGATTATCTCATTTTATCTGCACGCCAACCGGATGAGTTGGGTATGTCATTCTCCCCATTTTATGTATGAGAAGACAAAGGCTCAGAAAGCGACCTGCCCACGGCCATGTAGCCAGGACACAAATGGGTTCTGGTTCCACTCCCACCAGAGCCTTCAGCCCTGCTCTCTACCACCTGCAGTTTAAAAGGATGGGCTGGATCATGTATGAGTCCCACACTTTATTATATTAATACTAAAAGGAAAAAAATAGATTGTCCTAAAACTCTAACACCATATGGCAAGTGATGGGCCCTGCAGAAGGCTCACTTTCCTCTCCACGGTTAAGGTGGGCTGGGCATTCCCAGCAGGGCACATATGTGGGGGCTAAACCTGCGAGAAGAACAAGGACCAGACCCTGGAAGCAGAAGACTGGGACTTCCATGTGCGTTGTAGGTCCACCAGTGCAGGATGAGACTCTGCATTTGGTATTCAGCAATCTCGGCCCTGTGACTACAGGTGACAAAGGTCTCTCTTAGGACAGACAAAGAAAGTTCTCAGGTTATTCATACGACTCTTGAGCTGGGAAGTAGAATCCCTGAGCGCCTTCTCTTCCTTTCCCACTGTGTCTAGTGACATTAGAAGTGCTCATTCAGTCGTATTATATTTGTTAGTTTGACAAAAAATGTTCAAATGTATCATATACAGGGCCAGCCAGGTCCTTGCTTCTTTAAAGTAGGTGGCTGGAAGTATCAATGGTGATATTATGCATAGCTCTATTGCCAGATTATGCCAGGGACAGTACTGAAAATGGAATCATTAGCATTCTTAAATCTAATTATAGTAGAGAGCCAATTCCAGAAACCCCAGAACTAATTCAAAAATAATTCATCCTTAAGATTTGATTCATCTAGAACCACTCTTAGTACCAACACCTGCATTAGTCAGGCTTCTCTTGAGTAACAAGACCACTAGGATGTGCAGATACAGAAAGAGAGAGAATTATTATAAGGAATTGGCCTTGGCTGCACCTGGACAGTTACTTTGATTCCTAGCCCTGCTTTCTTTGAATTGGGAAAAAGAAAAGATATTCTATTCTGATTGGTTTCTAGCATCAGCAAAAACTCAGAAGTGAGAGTCCCAGTGGGAGCCAGAGGTCCCTGGAAATTGTGTAAACGAGAAGTGCACAATTCCGTTAGAATGCATGGCCATTCATTTCAAGCACCCCTGTACACCCACCCCGATCACCTTGTTTAACCCTCACCTCCTTAGTGACTCCTTGGGACTCATGTCCTGCTCTACAGCCTCCCGGCTGTGTGACCCTGAACCAGCCCCCCCCTTCCCTGAGCCTCAGTTTCCTCAGCTGCAAAATGTGGATAATAACAGCCCCTTCCTACAAGTCCTGGTGAGGACAGTGAGCTAATCCTCGTACAGGGCCTGGCACTGAAGAGGCGCTGGATCAGAGGCGGCAGGCATCACCCCAAGACGGGGCTTTATACGGGCCCTTTAGACAGTGAAGCCCTGAACCCACAGGCGGCTGTTATTCCCACACTATGGTTAGCTCCGGTGTGTCTTCCAGAATCCCAAGTGGGGTCTGGGGATGTCCTGCTCCTGTCTCCTGCCATCTTATGTCTCTCTGTCCATGTTGATGAGGCAGAAGGGCATCTGGCCTGAACTCAGTCTAGAGGAATAGACTAAATAGATTCGCTGTGCTCATGAAAACTTACAATTCACCCCGAGAATCATAGACAACAGTTTTCTTTTCCACTTAATGACAGCTCAGCTATTTCATGGTCCTGCTTTGTGCCTCTATGAAAAATTCAAGCTGCACAATCCCCCCCCCACACACACACACACAGTCCCTCCTCACCAGCTGGGGGCTTGTTGATAACAATTTGGAGAAATACAGCCAATCCTTTTAAGACACATTACATAAAAAGCAGTTTCCACTGAGCAAGCTGTTACCTTTTCTTCTTTCTTGTCTTTAAACAACATCTCCTATTCCCTCTCCTGCCTTGGGAAAAAGCTACAGAAGACAATGACTCTATGAAATTCATGAACTACTGGAAGTCATGGCTCTTAAAATCATACTTATTTGCAACATAAAATGCCGCCAAGTGCGGGTGTGTGACTCAGGGGAAGTGTTTTCCTGAGATCTGTCTGTAAGTACCTGCTCCTACCTAAGGCCCGCAGCTTCTGATTTGAGTTGCGATGTTCAGGGCAGGGCTGCAGGGCTGGCCGGATGTGTCAGCCCTGTCAGGAAGCCAGAAAAGGCCCCACGTGAACCTGCTCGCCTGTCTATGTGGACTCAAGAGGGAGCGGGCAGGGTAGGGTTAGCTTTTCAGGGAAAAAACGCAGGGGAAAGGTTTGTGGACTCTGCACGTAAGAGCTGTATGCTCTCAGGCAAGTGACTCAACTTCTCTGAGTCTGTGCCTTCACTCGTGAAGCAGGCTAATCATGCATAATAACATGTAAACACCATCTACCATGTCGCCTGGCACGTAACTCAGTCTATGCTGTTCCTTTCCGTCATTACTAGACCCTTTGAAGCATTCATTCTGATCTCTGCCTTTCCCTGGGAACATACTATTAAAGCCTGCACTGTTCTTGGTTCACAAAGTGAAACAACTAACTGGAGGATGGCAAAGGCTTCCATGGCAACCAGCGTTTAACAGGTTGCCCTAGGAACTCTTGCTGATGCTCTTGCTGAGGAACGCAGTGGCCAGAGCCAATCGGAGATCAGAGGCACATTCCCATCCTCTGAGCCAGAGGCCCCAGACAGCAATATCATTTGAGGCCAGAACAGTGAGGGGTGTGATGGGGAGAGTTCAAGTGAAGGACAGAGATGGGAGGGACTTTAAGTCCAGCACTCTTTTTTCTAAACTAGAAAGACTCCACTTCAGCACCATGGACAGAACCCGCCTGCCTGGAAAAGGCTCTTGGAACCAGCATGAGGGAATCAGAAAGGAGGACCGGGTAACTTTCAGCTAATGACACCAAGGTAAACCCCAGGTCACGGAGGAACCACCTGGCTCAGGCCGCTGCAACAAGGCATCACGTTATCAAGACCACTACATGCTTAACAAACATGCAGAAAATGCCATTCAGCTGTTATGAGGAAAGAACTGGGGAGAGAAGCCCAGGGTCCGGTCCTCTCTGAGACTGCCAGCTCACTCCATGCCCTCGTCACTCCCCCCAATATCGGGGTCCTCACCAAATGACCTCTAAAGACAAGTTTCCAGCCAAGACACTCCATGACCTCAGGGTCGCACAGCCCCACAGAAATGTGCTTTTCCACTGTCAGCCCTGTGGCTTGCAGACGCCCCCTGGTCACACGTCCTGTCCAGCCCACCAGGACCGCAGGAAGGGTCACCTCATCCCATCTGCACCCCTCGGTCTTAGACTCCTGAGCCCCCCAATCTTCAGGGACTGGGAGGCCTGAGAAGGCCCCACCCAAAGACAGGCTGTTGGCCAGCCTTGTGAGCGGTCAGATCCTCGGCTTCAGATGATGCGGTGGGAGTGTGGGATCCATGTGCTGTCACGGGCCTTGGGGACCGCTGTCTCACCTGCCACTTCTCATTGATATTGAATGCCGGGCCCACTGAGCGCACAGGGCGGCTGCACACGGTCAGTGCCCCGTCACCCCTCTCCTGTCTTGCTACATTCACACCCACTGCTTGTGCACATGACAGTCATTTGATCATCGTTGACATCTCTTCCTGATTGATCTACTGGAATGAAATTTGCCTTCAGCTTCTTATTGTAGAATAGTAATTATTACAGTCACCACTTGCACAGGAATTCTGTTCTCCATGCTCATATAATTGCTGCTGGGCAGCTGCAGACAATGCCTGCTCTTATTAAGGTAATCAAAGTTAACCGCGCTGCCTCACATGTAGAACCCAGTGCCCTGTGACTCTCTCGATCTCCCTCCACGTGGACAAATTCATCTGTTTCCAAAAGTCCCTCTGTCTTCCTGTCCTCATGGTCAGCAGGACATTGTAGCCTCCCCTGAAGACCAGCGCTTTGTGGGTTTACAGAGGCTGAGGCTGCTTCATCATGCTGGCCACTGAGGATTGAGCACTTACCCTGAGCATTTGGGGTGTCAAGTGCCTTGTCAGCATTATCCCCGTGGGAGACATGCCATGCTTGTTCCCCATTTACAGGTGTAAAAACTGAGGATTACAACTGAGGATCACTCACTCAGCTTGTGAGTGATGGAGGCCACCTTTGACCTCAGGTGTCTCCATATCTAGAGCCTACACTTCTGACATTTTGTACCCAAGAAGCCTACCATGTCCTCTCCCCTCTACCCCCATCTCCTCCTCCCCTGGCGCCCTGCCCCTCCCCACCCTGCCCTTTGCTTTCAGCCCAGCATTGCCAAGCCCCTCTGACTGGAAAGCTAAGATATGTGATTCCATCTCACAGGTGAAAACAGTGAGGGGGGCCTGGCCTCGGAGGTCCACCCCCAGGGGTCTAAGCCCACCCTCAGGCCCTGGCAGTTTTAGGACTTCCAGGCTGCGGAGGGGAGGGACTCATTTGTCTCTCCTTTATTCTCTCTGGCAGCTCATGTGTGAACCTGGCTCTACCCTCAATACCACCTCGCTGCAGATGTGCGAATGATGACAAGACTGTCCCAGGGTTAACTTCACACAGTTGTCCCCAAAGAGCTTCATCTGGGCCTCACGTGAGCCTCACAGCATCCTAAGAGGTAGCACATAAGGCCCACTTGAAAGATGTGAAAAATAAGGCCCGGAATATCGGAGATTTTGGGAGCTGAAAGGCCCCTTAGAGATCACCTATCACACAAATTTACAAATGAAGACACTGAGAACCAGAGAGGGGATTAGAGCTGCCCAATGTCACACAGCAAGTGAGAGGTGGAGCCAACACCAGATCCCAGGTCCTCTGATTTCTAGGCCCGTGTCTCTAACTGAGTGTCAGGGCAACCCCCATGACCCAGTCAGGGATGCTTCGTGGCGCTGAGCACGACTCCCACCCCGCCCGCCCTTCAGAGACGTGCGGGGAGGATGGGGTGGGGTTGTCCAGATCCCAGCTCCGCCACCCACACACAGCAACCTTGCGTCACGCCCATCCCTCCGAGAGGCCTTTTGCTTGTTGTAAAGTGATTGTGGAACAAGGGGACTGCATTTGAGGGCCCAGGCATCATGGGGATGCTCAGCATCCCATCCCTCCAGGAAACAAAAGACGGGGGAAAAGCATTTTATCCAACCTCAGCTGCGAAACAGCAAATGTAACGGCTCCTCCTGGAAACCCCATGGAGCCACTGGAGCCGGATAAACTGAGTTGAGGAAATGATCATGCCACCGCTCTCCTCATTGGCTACACATATATGGTTCTTCAGGGTGTTTCTGGATGATCCCTGAACTCCAGCTGAGGCAAATTCTTTCTCAAAAGTGACATCTGGGAGGTGACCTTGAATTATGTCGGATTATGATAGCGTATCACCAACGTTCACTTAGCTGGCGCTGGAACCGCCCACTGAGCGGCTGGACGCCCTGAGGCTTTCTCGGCAGGAGGCTCTCCTGGGCTGTGCGGGACAGACTGTGTCGCCGGAAGGTGCAAGAGCAGAGAGGAAGGCCGCGGGGACTGGACAGGGCATGCGCAGGACACCCTGTGCTGCTGGTGAAGGCCGGCTTGGAGGGGCTCGGAGGCCTTGCTGTAAATTGCCCGCCGGGTCCAGCCAGAAAGCCCAGATGGCGTTGCGACTCATTTCTCACGCATGCACTCACTCATTCACGGCCTCGCTCTGTCCACAAGTGTGTAATCGCCATCTATGTCCCGGGGCACTGCGCTTGGTGATGGGGAGACAGCGAAGAAGAACCGGACTTTGCCAAGATGCTCAAAGTCTCGCACAGGAAGGACACAGCACTGTCTCCGGGAAGCAGGGAGGAGGGAGAACCTACCTCCTCGGAGGTCACGTGGGGCGGAAGTCTATCCCAGGGTGGGTGCCCCCGAGGCAGGCCTGAAAAAAGGACGTGGGTCCTGGTAGTTTGTTCGGGAGGTGATTCCGGGGAGCGCAGGGAGGGGCTGCAAAGCATGGTGCAGAACAGAGAGCAATACGGGCAATGGGAGCGGCGGTGAGTCACTAAGACTGCTTGTACCAGACTCAGTCCCACAGGGAGCACACGAGGAGCATGTGGGGACACCTCAGGACCATCCCCTTAGTGGCTAGGGAGGCTGCAGTCTTAATCCATCCACCCGCATGCACCCCAGTGCAAGGCCACTCTGGGATGTGCTGAGTTCCCTGCACTTGGACGTGAACCTGCCCACAGACGAGCCAGCTGGGGCTGGAGAGAGCACACAGGCAGAGGAGCAGCATCTGAGGAGGTTGCTGCTGGACCACCCAGGCGGACCAGGGGGACAGGGAGGCAGCAGTAGCTCCTCTGCCATGCTTTCGGACAGGTGACGTCTGAGCTGAGTCTGGGAGGATCTGTGGGCCTTGACCAGCAGAAGTGGGTGCAGGGAGTGGCTTCTCCAAGTCCTGGCAGCAGAGCAGACAAAGCTCCTTTGGGTGTTTTAGTCCCACAAAAAGCAGCTCAATCGAGGTCCTGACACGTAAGTCTGCATATCCTCTCTCTGTCTCTCTTCTCCTCAATCTCCCCATCCTCTCCCCCGAACAACGTGTCAGGATAATCCGTCCCCTCACAGAGGAAGCATCCAGCAACATCAAACAATGTTTCAACACATGTAACCAGACTGCCTGGCCCTCTAGTCTCCACGCAGAGCAAGGGCCATCATCAAAGCTGCCTGCGACAGAGCCTTCCTGGTTCAGCGCTCGTCCAAAACCTCTGCGCCACTCGGCCCAAAACAAGGCCGCTCAATGACAGGCATCTGGTCTTTGCAGGAGGAGGGGAAGGGACACTAAGGCCCAGAGAGGGCAGGCAACCCATCCACAGTCACACAGCACATTCTTTCCAGTTTCTGCCCAGGTTTTCAGCACCTGCAGGCCACTCTGGCCACCTTCTCCATGGCAGCAAGAGGGAGGGGACCAGGAGGTCAGAGGAGGCTGGACACAAGGAGGTCCTGGCAGCTCTGGAGGGCACCATCCAGATGGGCAGTGCCCACAGCAGCCGGCAAACGGCCCGGGGGCCCCACCCACACCCCCCAGCGAACACAGGCTCTGAAAATGAAAGCTGGCTGGAAGTAAACAGATGAGTAGTAGTTATTGCTAACACTCCATTAATTAAGTGTCCTAAATACATTAAAACCTGGGCACTTAATTTAGATTTATAGGGATAATTTAGATTTATAAGACCAGTTATTATGCATTAAGCACAGCAAATGCCAGTTGGTTCTCATAGACAACATTCACTGAAGTGTAAAAGGAAAGCTGAAGACTTGCATTTCCTTCGCGTGGAAGTGGAGCGGAGGGGGATTTAGGAGGGGCGTGCCTCATCTTCATGGCGGGGTCTTCTCTGGGGGACTGGTGTCATCCCCCTGGGCAGGAGACATGGCACCATGGAGGAGGTACACATAAGGACCAGGATGCCATGGGGCTGCCTCCAGAGCATCTTTTTTTTTTTTTTTTTTTTTTT
>PVKE010003338.1:14549-73300 GCA_004027555.1 Craseonycteris thonglongyai | reverse complement strand
GAATCCAATCTGAAGATCACTCCCTAAGAGTTTATAGAAGTGGCATGTGGTAACCTTGAAGCACCATGCAAGCTTGTGTAAACTCATGCTTTCTCAAGTCTGAAAGAGATGAGGACTTTTAAAGATAAAAAGTGCACGCCTTAAAAAAAACAACAAAACTACAACATGACCCTGGCCCTCCAGTTCAAATCATTATTCAAAATACATAGCTATTCCTCACTTCTTCAAACATGTCAAGGTGTTGCCAGTCCTGAGGCCTTTGGGTAAACTGTTCTCTCTGCCAGAGACAACATCCCATCTCATCAACCAAGAAAAAACCTCTAGCTTTCTAACTTTTTCATGGTGCAGCTTAAACGCATCTCTACATCAATCTCCAACCTCTATTCACGGTAGATCAATTGTCTCAGAACTTACTTTCCCCCAGGACTTTTCACATTGTCCAACCATTCACTACATTTGTTTCTTACCTTTTGCAGTTCTCCCACTAGACTCAACTCTAAGCCCTTGGAGGGCAGATTAACATCTCCTCCTATAACACTAACACTCATTACACCACCCTGACACACCATGTGCTTTCATACTCATAAATATCAATTAGCATCCATACTGGTGAGTTTCAAAGGGGGGTAGAGTGGGAAGATAGGGGAAAAATATTTGAAAATCCCCAAACAATTTAACAGAGACAAGGGAAGAGAAGGGGCTACAAATGTTCCAAAGATGTCACCCATTTTTTGTTTTCTGCCATTTCATCACCAAAAGTTTTTAAGAGAAGACAACAAAAATACAACCAAGGTGGATGAAGGTGGTCGAGAGGCACAAACTTCCAGTTATAAAATAAAGTACAAAAAGATGACTGTAGTTCCCACTACTGTATATTTAGGAAAGTTGTTGAGAGAGCAGATTTGAACCGTTCTAATCTCAGGGGGGGGAATATGTGTTATCTATATACGAGATGGCAAATGTTAAGTGAATTAATTGTGGTAATCATTGCATGGTTTAAGTAAGTCGAATTGGTAAGTATGCTGTAAAACCTGAACTTACATAATGCTTTTTGTCAATTATATCTCAATAAAATGGGAAAAATTAAATATTGAGGCAGAAACAAAAAACAAACAAACAAGGTAAGTACTTCAACCCATAAAAGTTATTTCATATGTCATAACATGCATTTTTATATTAACCTCATTTCTGGCTGTTTTAGATCTTAATTCTCAAAGAGACTGGTTTTTTTTTTGCTTGTTTCCATGGGATTTTTATTGACTCTTCTATATCCTTGTAAGTTACCTTAATTCCTTTTCTGGAACAAGGTGCGTTTTGAATTACTAAATGAGAAGGAAGTAGTTTTTAGAGGTTTTTCCAAAGGATGTTCTAAGAGGACAGACTATTCTGCCTGGAAAAATCATGAAAAGATTTTCAGATGATGGGACTTTTGTACTTCATAGGACTTGGGGAATGAATCAGTGCTCCGCAGATGAGAAACCACAGAGAAGGATACACAGGAAGATGGAATATAGGACCTTCACACATACACAAGTGGTAAAGCACCTCAAATGTGAATGTGAACAGAAAAAAGTTCAGGAGTGTTTTGGTTAGAAGACAGGATATGTAGTTCAGCTTATCAGTCGTGTATAAGTTTTCTTCTACAAGGTGTTACCGGTATTCCCTTTACAGTAATGATGAAAATTCTTTCTTAACTCGCCAAGGATATACAACTGGGTGGCTCAGCCTCAAAAACTCTGTCGATATGAATTGCCAAAACATTCAACTGTGCACATTGGAAACCTTAATGAGAAGTTCAGAACCTTGGGATTGAAGGTCATAAAGTGAACTCTGCGAAGAGGAAGATTGGCCTCAGGGTGACATCCAGCGATACTAGAATGGCCCAGCCAAGATGCTAGGAACCTGAGATGGCAGCAGAGGAAATGGGAAATGGTACGTCATGAAAGAGCTTTTGAAGGAAGAACTAGAGGAGACGGGGAAACTCATATCATCAGCAAACATCTCCTGTGCATCTACTTTCTTTAGTGACATGCCTGATATAGAAATAGACAAGTGCTTAGGACTACACAGTCTAGCAGGAAAGACAAACAAGCAGGTGGTTGCAACACTGTAATAGGGACTCTGACAGAGTTAACCCAAATACCCTGAATAGAGAGAGCAATACTCTTAAGTTTTAAGATGTCAAATGGCAGGAGGCAGAAGTATTTAGATGCATAATTCTACAAATTCTACATCTGACATTCATGGGAGTGTGTGAGATTTCGAAACATTTCTGGAAAAATATAGATACGTGAAATGACAGAGGTTAAAAGCCCTAGTTCCTCATATGCACTGTGTTACCCACCACTCTTGGACCAAGCCAAACCACCTCCAAGATCAATGACTCATCTATCTAATGCAAGTAAGTGCACTAGTGTGACTTCACAGTATGTCATATCAGAGCAGCATGGTAAGACATTTCGGCTTTCCGAAGGTTATAAACCTTTGTAACAAACCTAGTCGGTCAGAAAGTAAATACATCGAAGTGAGCCATTCAGTGCGGAAGAAACAGTTTTCGAACGGGTCACTGGCATTGTGTACAAAGCACGTGCATTTGATGGACCCACAATTGATAAGTTACCCAGAGGCTCTTTAATTACGTTTCAAAATGCAAATGATTTTTGGAAAACTGTTTCCGGCTTATGTTCTCAGGCAATGAAAGATTTAGAGTGCACTTTTTTGAGAAGTGGGGACATTGTCAGTAGTGATACCATGTAACTGGGAGATAATCATGCAGGGAATGCCCATCCTACACAGCTCTTACCCCCAGCGTGAGACTTCAAGGACAAAGCAGCGGTCCTGTTACATATACGTGCTGTTATGTGTGGTGATCGTAGAGGATTGTAAAGATAGATTTCATTCATAGGAGTGAGTACCATGAAAGGTGATTAAAACCCTGAAACAAACACTTACTTCTAAGGAACCACAGCAATATTTAGCAATAACTTCTACCAAAAAATCAGAGATAAACTTACTAACAAACAATCTAAATCAGCAGTTTGACACCACGCACTGGTTGCATGGAAGACAATTGTTCCATGGACCAGAAGTGGGGGTCGGTTTCAGGATAATTCAAGCACATCACAATTATTGTGCACTTTATGTCTATTACCATTACACTGTAATATATAATGAAATACACATACAACTCAGCATAATACGGAATCAGTGTGATCCCTGCGCTTGCTTTCCTACAACTAGACAGTCCCATCTGAGACAAGTGTGTAGTGTGTGAAAGAGGCGCGGACAGAAGTGGTAAATAAAATAATGGACGGGCCACACGCAGACTAAAATAAGTGTCAGATTCTGATTTAAACCCTGTCATCAGATGCAGCTGTACAACTGAAGTACATCAACTCAATCGGCACTAGAAAGCCTGCCACCAGATGCAGTTAACTGTCGCTTGCCACTCACTGACAGAGCTTTGATGTGTGTCTGCAAGCAATCGATATATGATGGTCTCTGTGCAGTCAAAGCTCTCTGCTCATGTGAATCTGTATTTGCAGCCGCTCCCCAGCGCTAGCATCACGGCCTCAGCTCCACCTCAGACCATCAGGTATTAGATTCTCATAACGAGCACACAATCAAGATCCCGTGCATGTGCAGTTCACAATAGGGTTTGCACTCCTATGAGAATCTAATGTGGGTTGATCTGATAGGAGGTGGAGCTCAGGCAGTAATTCAAGTGATAAGAAGCAGCTATAAATACAGATGAAACTTTGTTTGCTCACCTGCCACTCATCTCCTGCTGTGTAGCTCAGTTCCTAAGAGGCCATAAACTAGGGGTTGGGGACCCCTGGTCTAAATAAATAATCTATTGCAGTGTTTATACTCCAGCTCCAAATTCTACACTAGTACATGCTTTGTCTATATTTACTTCCATGTATTCCATGAGAAAGGTTAATAAAAACCCACTGTACAAATAGTGGAGGACTATTAATATATCGATCTCTAAATTTGATGCTTTATCACAAAAAACCTGTAAATATTCTTAGATGTGTATGTAAAGCCAAGAAAGTACAACCACACTAATGCAGATCCAGTGGTTCTCAATCAGGACCAATTCTGGCATGCACATTCCAACATCCACCAACAATCCCTAGGGGCATTCGTAATGTCTAGAAATATTTTTGATTGTCACAACTTGGGAAGGGAACTGATACTGGCATCTAGAGTATACAGGCCAGCAATGCTGCTCAACAGGGCAGCTCCACACATCAGTGAATTATATGGCCCAATGCCAACAGTACCGAGGTAGAGAAACGCTATCGATCACCAAGATTATCAGAGCTGGTAATTTTCCATCTGTGCACCAGGATCCTGGAGAAGCCCATGAAGAGCATCTAAGACCGTAAAAAGGAAGCCAACAGGATAGACATCTGGCGTAAGATTCTCTTCACTTTCATATACCTCGGGTGGGAGGGGGGAAAAAGGAGTGGTGTGTAACAGTATTTGAGTGAAATCTTCGGTAACCAAGAATAATAAATCAGGTCAACTCTATATTTCCAAGAAAAAAGAATGGTAATTAGGACTTTCCTTTAAAGAAAAAAAAAATCTTACTTTTACTATCACTAACTTCATCCTATTCTGTTCACAGACAAATCAAATAGCTAGAAAAATTCCCCTGTAAAATAAGACAAGGACAGAAACGGTATAATCAGGATGTTAAGAGAACAAATGAGTAAAACAGGCCATGTGGGACATGAGGGAATGGTAGGGACTGCGGCAATAGAGATAGCATGCCCTGTCTGAAGAGGTCGGTGGTTATCCAGTCTAACCTGCCCTCATGAAAGGAACATTGGAAATCTCTCGGTATTGAAACTGAAGTCTCTTTTTTCAGTCCAGCTACCACCTACAGGCCACCAGTCTGAACGCTAATCAGCATGTCACCGTGTCCAGAGGACAAATATTTACCATCATTATCACGTGACTTCCTTCCTTCCTCATCCACATCCCAAGATTTTTGGCTAAGCATTATGCAATTGCTCCTTCCTTACATTACGTGGTTTCAGGCGTTCTCACCCTGCCATATGTCTGTTTCTGAACGCATTTTAAAATAGGAATTCCAGGAGAGGTGGTGGGGAGGAGATACAACAGTCTAAAGAATTTTTATATTTATTAATTGAATTGTTAATTAGGCTGCCTCTAGCAACGAGTCTAAATTTCTTATGAGTTGCCATTTTTTTGAACGTCAATTATGCCCGGTTATTTGATAAGCACTCAACAAATATTTGGTGAAAAAATGATTTAGGATATTCTTATAACTTTGGCTGTGACCATTCTATTAATAGAATGAGAGAATGTGAAGATGTGCAGAAAAGAAACTGTCACCGGAACCATCACTGGGACCATTTTCATGTAAACACATTATAAGACACATCCAGAAAAAGGCCAGTGTGCTGCAATGGAAACAGTCCCCGGTTCAGGCTTCTACATCCTCAACTATAAAATGAATTTTGGTTTGCTTCCTTATAGTAAAGTCTTAAAGAAGCACCATTTAAGATTATACATACAGCCCAGAAAGAAGAAAATACACCCTAAAATACACTAAGATGCCAAGGGTGTCCCTTTTCACATTGGGTGCTGTACTGGAGGTCCTGACTAGGGTGATTAGGTAAGAAAAAGAAATAAAAGTCTTCAGATTGAAAATGAAGAAGTAAAACTATCTCTACTCGCACATGATGTGGTCTTACATATCGAAAATACTACAGAGAACTACCAAAAGACAAACGGAGCTAAGAAACAAACTCAGCAAGTTTGCAGAATTCAAGGCCCAAATATAAAACTCAGAGGGGTTTCCATACAAGAGCAATGAGAAACCCAAAATAAAATTTCAAAAGCAACAGTATTTTAAAGAGTATCAAAACCTACCAACAATCATGGAAGGCAATTAAAGACCTACCTGAATGAAAAGACATCCCATGTTCATATATCACAAAACTTAAAATTGTTCTACTAGTCCAGTCGGAACTGATCCTGAGGATGCAGCAATGTACATACTAGAAGCCGGGGGTGTGGGTGGGGGATGTGGGGGGCTGTCCTTAGGGTTACAGGGTCATATTAATCAACATTCATGTCTGATCACCATTTAAAGTAAACAGCCTTATAGACTCACAGTTCACACTTCCCAAACACTTTTGTAAGAAATTTTTAAAACTTTGTTTTATTTCTTTTAAAACATTTATTTTTATTATTTTTGACAGAGAGAGAGAGAGATACAGAGAGAGAGAAGGGGGAGGGCCCAGAGCAGTCTCCACAGCTGCACATCATTGGCTTTTCCACACAATTTCATTCCACAGGTGGGCGGGGCTGCACAGGGAGGGAACTGGGCTGGGGTCTCAACCCGGTGAGAACCAAACTGGGGGCACTCCCCAGCTCAGCATATGGGTCCGCACGGGCCAGGGCTGGGATTCGATCCTTGGTCCCTGGGGCTGCAAAGTGAGTGCTCAACCCACTGAGCTGTCCCGGCTTCCCCTTTGTTTTATTTCTTATCAAAAAAAGTATATGAGGTAAATTCCATAAGATTCATTACTGGTAAAGGTATGCTGATTCTTAATAATGACTACTTTTTGGTTTTCTATATCCTTAATTATGTTTTCTTTCCATTTCTATAAGGAATCTTAGTATACACAGGTTAGTGATCTTATAGAATAACATGCATTACTGATTAAACCATGCCATGTGACATATCTGCAAACATATTAAAATATCTTGCACCCCAATTCCAAACATTGTAGGATGCTATCATGTTTTACAAACCTGGGGAAATGTCAAGCCACAGCAAAAACAGAAATGTAAACCAAAGAAAACTGGTGTTCCCATTTTATATCGGGGACATCAAAAAAATGTATACCCATTTTGAGATGTTATCTATGCATTGCTTTTCGAAGTTGAATTGAATTACGATAGCAACGTATAGCATGATGTTTTCTCAAAAGATAGCGTTAATCAAATGATGCTATAGTCACCATGCAACAGGCAGAACAGGCAAAGAAAATGGTGGAAGCACGGTTGTCATTTGAGGAGCACAAGACCATCTTGAGGTGGTATCTGAAACTTGAGAACGTTGTGGAAGTCCGACAACAATGGAGGTGTGAGTATGCAACAAACCCTCCAACACACCTAACAGTTACATGCATTTGTGATAAGTATGAGAAGCATGGTCAATAGAAATGGCATGAGCAGCACTACAAGTGGACACTGGTCAACGTGGCTCAAGCGTAGCATGCCGTAATCAGAAGTATCTGGACGCTGATGGTAACCCCTTTGAGCACCTCTTGTATTAATAATTGCAAAAGTCAAAGGTGACTTGTGTTCATCATTTGTGATTGGTATATACTGAGTATTACAATTTTAATACAGTTTTTTCCTTTCTTAAAATGGTACTCATATATATATTTTGCATTCTCTGTATTACCTAGTCTGACTCAACAATCCACAATGACAGAAATCCCAAAGGAAGAGATAAAAAAATTAAATCCTAATGGCTCCCATTTACTACCCAAGACCCTGAAGAAGGAAGGCCCTGCAAGGCAAATGGATCTATATCACTCAGAGGACCTGTCAGGCCTTCAAAATTAATTTCTTTCCGTGTGATGCAGTTAATTCCCCAATATGCATAAAAGGCCCCATCAATAAAAGTGAAAATGTTAAGTGTTTCGGTGAGTTTTAGTGATAAATGCCAGAATATGAGCAACAATTCTGATACCCTGACATTTCTAGTCAAAGTGATCTTATAAAGTCCCAAATTCAACAACAGAGATCTCAGGAAGTACTTCTCTCACTTAATAAGCCTTGGCTGCATTTCAAATTAAATACTCTATTGTGCAAGGAGCTAATTAAGATTAAACCTGAAGAATGATGGGCACATTTGCTGTCCTTTCAGTAATTATGCCAGCCTTCTGTATGCAAGAATACAACTTGCTGTTCCCAGTTTTGAATGTTGTTACCCCGAACCTGTAAATTGTACAACACAAACAGCTTGTTCAGAGATTAACTATCTTGGAACAAAAGTAATATTTTCTTTTACCACTCAGCATTTGTTTTCTTTTTTCTTCTTGTTCATCATTTCAGTCCCATTGCATCAGACAGTTCTCTATGTAAACATGTTAGCATCCCACGAGTGTGTTTCTGATGTGCAATTAAATAGTTACTGCTTTTTCTACCAAGGCATACATACCACCATGGAAGTTTATTCCTTTTAGTGTATTTTTATTAACCACTTAAGTATGATAAATGTTTGCAAATTGTTTGGTCAGCTTTCCCTCTACCACCACCACCCTTTCTGGTCTTATGTGGCTTTTCTGTGGTTTACTTATTAAGCCCCTGCTGGAGGCCTCGGCATTTGTACCAAAGTTTAAACACACAAAGATAACATTCAGAGGGCTGGGCCAGCATTCTCAATCATCTCTCTACCGCTACACAACATTCACGTTCTTAGCATAAATATCCAAACACTCAGGAAGGCCCCTGCGTCTTCACACTGGTCTCAAAATGAAATATTATAAAAGCTGGAAATTGCAGAATTTAAATATGATTTCTCTTCTTTGCAACTAAATGTAAAACGTTCTTATAGTGCAACCCAGATTAGATATCTAGGAGGTTACACTTTAGATACAAGATTAAAAAGGAATACAAATATTGCACAAGGCAAAAACTCCATAGTCTGTCTCTGATACAAAAATGTAGGCATGGATTAAAAGCTGTATTTCTCAATATCAAAAAGAGGAATAGGCAGAGAGATATTTAACACTTTATAAATGAAGTCTGGGAGAGAGCTGACATTTCCATTACTATTTCCATAAATAAGTAAATACATTATGACAGGCTAAAATATGTCTCCCTAATTGACACACATAGAAATATATGTATTGAAGAAAGCCATGGATTACTGTTAGGTGAGGATGAGGGAGGCAAGTCACAGAAAGGCTTACAGAGGATGATCACCATCGGTTTAAAAGATATTTACCTAGACACACGTTTGTGAACTTGAACTCCTGGATTCGCACCTCTCTTTAACAGTAGGGGATGGTACAGTGATTATGAGAGAGGGAGTGGAGATAGGAACTGAGTAGAAGGGAAATAATCGTTTCTATTTTATATTATTTATTACTTCTATTGTAAGCCTCTTACTTTTACACTAATTTTTTAAAATGCCCAACACTAACCTCAAAAGCTTACTCATATAGATCCCCCTCAATTTAATCCATGTATAACTTGTCATTTCATGTTTGGAACCAACACTTTCATGGTTTTCATAATTCATACAACTAACACATTTGTGAACTATTTTTGCGGAATGCTGCTGAGATTGCTTTCTGGATGAGAAAAACAACAGAAACTGTTTAATCCGTTTCATTCTACAGTCTATGTACAGCTTTTTAAAAACAAATTTGTATCAAATTTTAAAATTAAGACAAGCTGTAAAATTGTACAGTTTCCATGTACCCCTGACCCAGCTTCCTGGGACGCTGTCACCTTACATAACCAGAGTACAATTATAAAACCAGAAAATTAACATTGGTGTGACATCGCTGAACTGACAGACCTCACGTGAACTGTACCAGGGTCAGGATCCCAGGGTGCATTTCGGTACTTCTTTTTAGCTTCCTCATGTCAGTAAGTTCCTCAGACTTTCCTGATTGTTCATGATATTGACAAGTCCTGAATGGTGTCATCCCAGGACCGGAGTGAGGTTATGTATTCTTGGCAAGAATACCCACAGGAATGATGTTGCCTCCTTCCTAAGCATTACTCTTAGTTGTAAAAATTCCTTTCATCCCACCAGGCTAACAAATACTCCTATTTTAAACACCATGTGTGTTTTTTGTTTTTGTTCGTTTGTTTTAAGGAAAGTGGCTTTTAGTCAATCTCGATTAAGACTTGAAAAAAGTAGGGACTGGATTTCAATGACAAGGTTTCCCCACTGCCAACAGTTTCCCACACCTTGGATTCTCATCAAAGTGGGTCAAGAATGAAATGGAATCTGGCTGATACTTCATCTTGATGCTTTGGCTTCAAGAAAGTCGAAGTGAAAAAATTCAACCAGCTCTGCACGCTTTGTTCTCCCGTTATATCGTTGAAAAGAACACTAGCACTTTTAAAAATAATAGAAGCTTAGCAAAGGCTTCTTGAAGCCTGCCCATAAAGTGTGTGTGTGTGTGTGTGTGTGTGTGCGTGCGTGTGCATGCGTGTCTACTCCTCCATTTGACAGATGTCTGAACTGCAAGCTTTCCAAGTCCCAAAATATAAAAAAAGAGCAAACAGCTCTTTCAAGCCACTAGGTATCTTTTGAAACACTTCCCAGTTCCCCTTATATGTAACGCTGGAAGCTGACTGATTAATCAAGTCGTCTGTATAATTAAATTGAAAACATTATGATTCCTTAAAAAGATGACCCCCTCTCTCTCCAAGCTTCTTTGGCCTTACTAGATGGAAGGGATTCAAGTGCTCCTGATGCCACCCCCGGGCCCGGGCCCTCCTGAAACGGCTCCTTGAATGGTATCGACAGGAAAAACTTCAAGTGTCAGTCAGCTGCTGAACCAGAAGGCAGCAGAACGAAGGCGCCAGCCTTTATTAACACTTGATATTCTAAGCAGGTCTGCGCTCTGACATACAATTTCAACACATTGAAAAGGGAAGAATAAAATGAGAAGAGGGATCAAAAGCCAAAGCAACTGATTCCGTCAGATCGTTATCCACTGATTCTCCCTGCTTTAGATAAGGGCGCTTGGCAGGAGGAGGAGGGAGGATTTCTAAAGGTAACAATGTTCGACTCCTGCTTACTCTGTACACCAGGTTAGAGTCCTGGGATACGGGGGACTTAACAGGTTTGCTCCACTCCTGACCTGCTTGTCTCGAAGCTCTACCTAAATGTAAGCCTTTGATGCCAGATTTATTTTACACCGAAATAACACTAATGTGATGAGGTGTCAGAAGTCCAGTTATGTATGGGTGTCGGCCCGCAACTCTCTAGTCCCAAGGGAGGATTCCTCAACCTCAGAGCTATTGATACTTCAGGCAAAATCATTCTGGTTGCAGAGGGAGGTCCTAGGCACTGCAGGGTGTTGAGTAAGATCCCTGGCCTCTCTGCCCACTAGATGCCAGTAGCACAACCCTGCGCCTCTAGCAGTAACCATCGAATCTGTCTTCAGACATTGCCAAATATCTCCTAAGGACCATAACCATCTCTGATTGAGAACCCACCACTGTCCTCGACCATCCTGCAAATTGAAAATGAGTGTGTGAGTAAAAAGAAAAGGACAGGAATAAAGAATTGTGGGCACTCAAGTGAAAAGGGAGGCATTTACCTCCTCTGCCTTCAAAGGTACCCTCCATCCCAGAAGTACCCACACATTTGCAATTACCCTGGTGCCTTTAAATACCCAATCCATCAGCAACATGAAACATATTTGCATAAGCTGGATATAACCCTGGAGAGAAATACATCTGATAAAACTTAAAATGTACGACAGGCCTTAACCCAGCCAGAAACCGGGAGAGCCAGAGAGAGGGGCCCCAGCTTTAGGGGAGAGCTCTGTCCAGTGACGCAATCGGCTGGTGCAGTACATGCATGGGTGACCCTGAAGGCGAGACCGTGAGCCCGACCTGAACACAGACGCTCCACGTGGCTTCCCGTGGCTGTACATACGCGATTGCAATCCTTTCTCTCCCATTCACCCCCCAAAATTCTATTTTTTGGTAACAGAATACCCAGTGGACTTTTACGTGACAGGACACAAAGCAACCTCAAACCAGAGAGTATGAGGGACTCAAAGTTGGTTGAGGAAATCCAGGGATGGCTGCTAGGCCAACCCCAAGTCTCAAGGCGAGGGGCAGAGAGAAGAGAGGGGGCAGCACCTCTTCCTTCCACAGCCCAGGGAGAGATGGGCTGAGTGCTGAGGAAAGAGGGCAGGCTCAGCGCTAGGCCGGATTCTTGTGGTGAAGACAGAGGATGAGTCAGAGCTTCCACTGCTGGGTCCTGGAACTGCATTTTCTGTTGCATTTTTCTCACAGGAAACTATAGCGGGAAAAAGAGCTAACACTTACTCTGTGTCAAACACTGTCTGGGATTTGAGGCAACAGAAATAATCCCCTGCCCTACCTACTACTCTGTGCAAATTGTTTGATAGAGAAGCAACAGGGCAGAGGAACACAGGGTCTCTTGCCTCGGACCCTGTGACCACAAACGGGGGTGGGGAGGTTCCAGACCTAAACCAGAAAGGCTGACTCAGCGTCTTGATCATATAGCTACTCACACACATTGTCTTCTCAATTGTCGATTGTTTCTTCTCATATTAGCGAGATAATGTGTGAAAAACATCTTCATAGTAAGTAGATAATGGGGTGGGAAAAAGTACATTCACACACACACACACACTTCACACACGACACTTCATGTACCACATGTTATCCATTTACTTTCTTCCAGGAAATGTTATAACATAAAAATAAATGCTATATGCAAACCATAACCTATCCATGTAAAATTAAGAAATGTTTCACAAAAACTCATGGGCACAGTCAACAGTTTAGTGGTTACCTGAGGATAAATGGGGGAGCAGGGGAGAGGAGGGAAGGGGTTCAGATATAAGGAGGTGGAAAGAAAGCTGACTATGGGTGATGAACACATAAAGCAACACATAGATGATATACTATAGAATGATAATGATATACCTGGACCCTATGAAATCTTTATTAACCAATGTCACCCCAATAAATTTAATTAAAAAAAAAGAATGTTTCAAATGCCCAGAAACAATATAACTGACAGCCCTATAGCCATTACCACACTATGTAACAAGTTTTAATGTTTGCTACTTTTGCTTGAGATGTTTTAATAGTAAAAATATGGAATGCTGTAGATAAAGCTAAAAATGTATCCCCCTTGATCTGTTGAAACCGTCTCTTCATTTTAGCAGCGGCATGGTCCCCACGGGATGAATATACCACACGTATTTACCTATTGCCTAGTGAAAGTTATTCAGGTTGCAGCCAGCTCACCCCATCACAAACCGCTAGGAACATTCTTGTCTATGTCGCCCAGCCTACATGTGAGGAGAGTCTCTCTAACCTACAAATGGAATAACGTAATCAGAAAGCACAGAATTGTCCAACTTCGCTGCATTATTAAACAGCTCCCCGAAATGGTTGTGTCAATTTACTACCACTCAATGTCTCTGCTGATAGGAAAAAAAGAAAGTCACATTTTTGCAATTTAGTAATTTCATTTTTGGACTCTTTATCATTCTCTGGATGGATGGGTCTGATTCCAAACCGACTCCTGAGAGTTTATAAGGATGGGTCTCAAATGAGCAATGTCATTTCAAGGAAAGCACCTTCCCTCCCAAATGTAGTGGTGATTTTACAGACTGACTTTCACCCTGACTTCTGGATTTTCCTAAGAACAGGTGGATTGGACATGCAGAATTCTCACACACATACCAGTCCAGAGGCTGCTCACCTCTTAATAATAAGCGCATTAGGCAGCACACTGAGGCAGACAGCTGGAAATGTTACCCCAGGAGAATTACTGTGACTGTGTGTGTGTGATGATGACGATAATGATGATGATGATGATGATGATGATGATGATGATGATGTGATACTCAAGATGGCCAGGAAAAAAAAATGATGGCTACCGATGAGTGAGCACTGACAGGCTAGGCAAGGCGAGCCGTGCCTACATCATGAAACCATCCCCCAAACGAAGTGTGATCCCCATTTTATAGACAGAAAACAATGTGTCTCAGAGAGAACAAGTAACTTGCCGGGGATCACAAAGCTCGTGAGCCTCAGAGCCAAACCCCAGAAAAGCAACTCACTCAACCCCCAGAACCGAAATTCTCACGCGGCCTTGCAAACACCAGCCACACTGAGGAGACGGTTCTCTACTACAAGGGCACGTTATTTCCCCACAGGAAATGCATTTCTTGGACCCCATCCTCTCCATCACAAGATATTTTGCAAAACGACTCCCTTATAGGGGGTCGCAGTAAACGCAGTCTAGAAGAAAGGCTCCCTTATCCCAGACCCTGCTGCTTCCGTGTGGACTGAATACAGGGAGAAGGTATTTTCAGCGGCTGAGCGCTGCGAGTGTAGCTCCTGGAAGGTCTGGCAGGAACAACCTTTGGCTTTAAAATGCAGATCCCTGGTTCCTTGGTGCCTATGGCCTTTCCCATTGAACAGTCTTGCTTAGAGAGACAGGGTGCTCCCTCGAAAGGGAAGGCAAGCAGGCAGTGCTGTGTGGGAGCAGCGGCTCCAATAGGCCTTGGTGATGCGCAGAACCACCGCCCCCATGGACTGACACCATCCTCCCCGGAGCGCAGCGGGACACAAGGAGTTCTGAAGCCTAAGGCGAGAGAGAAACGGGTCGCTCTCCTGTCCCCCTGTGCAAAGCTGTCACTTGTAAGGGAGCTAACCCGGAACCGAGCAGAACCTGGCAGAAGGGACAAGACAAAAAAAAAAATTTAACATGAACAAAATTTTCTTTCTTCCAGAAAAGTTACAACCTCAGATCCTGCCAAACAATATAGCCCCGTGATCCGATTGGGCCCAGAGAATGAAATTGTTCAATTAGAATAGAATTCACGGCGGATAGGCAGCATTTTTATGCTTTTGAACAGTAACAGGAAATGTGGAGAATGTGGAGTGTTGGAGACGGGCCTTCAAGATACTCGACTTGCTGCCCCTTCCTTCTGGAAACAAGGAAAGTGAAGCACAGAGAGGCTGACACTCCAAAAATAAAAAGCTATCCTGTTTTTCCAAAAACCCCTGATTGCAATTTTCATCTGTAACTCTATTCCAACTGCTGATTTCTAAACAGTGACTTAAAAAAAGAACCACAACAAAAACCTTTCCTAGTCATAGTCATTAATTGAGCTGTTAGTAAATGACCTAGTTTAGTTCACAATCAGAATTCTAATGGAATCCAGCTATTATTAGGATTGCTTCCATTTGAACCCACATCTCAATAGAACGTCATGGTTCACACAGCACTTTCACAAATTTTACATCATCATCTGGTGTTCAAAACTGGGAGGTTAGAGTCATTTTTTCCCATTTTACAATGGAAAATTTAGCATCAGCAAACTGCATTGTGCATAAAAACTATTTATATGTGTTCCCAACAGAAGGCACGAAAACAATGATATTTATACAATAGTGCGTGTATATACACACTCACACTTCTCTAAAATGTTAAGAATAATGCTGGACATTTTTACTTCACATGTATTCTTGCTTGGATGATTTTAAAACAGCATTATATTTTAACTGACTAAAATAATATGCATCATCATTGTTTACTCCCTCATTTAAAAAGATACTTGAAATATTTTTAGAATTCCCTATTAAGTATTTTTATCTTTTAAAGCACTAATATGTACATATCTGAAATTAGACTAACTCATAATGCCTTAGACACTCCTCAAATACAAATGTTCCTTATAATCTCATATACCAGTAATAATACTAATTTACATATCAAAAGAAATATAATCTATATCACCAAAAATAACATTGATATTTAAGTTCACAGCAGTTTTATTTATTCTAGCCTCAAAACAGAAGCAACCCAAATGCCCATTAACAAGAAAAGAGATAAATAATTTGTGGTACCACCAGTAAGTGGCCTATTATTTATGATTGCATTACCTGTTTACTCAGACAAGGGACAGAGTGACAAGTGTGTGTGTGCTCAGTGACAGGACACACTCTAAAAAGCTAGAAAGATCTCTGTAAACAGTTAAGTCATCTCTTTGATCAACATACTCTTGATGTACAAATAAAGGCCAATAGATACATCTGTGTTTTCTTTTTCAATAATATAAATAAGTGATATTATATGTACTAGTTAGCATTTCAATAATTAGAAGTCAAAAGGAAAGGCACAATAAGTTATCAAAGACGATAGTTTTGTCTAAAATTGTCAGACCAAAAATTGGTGGTCTTCTTATACACAGGAGTAAAACATGTATTCATTTCTTTTTTTTTTTTTTTATCTTTTCACATTTATAGAGAGAAATTATCTTTTTGTCTTCAGTGCATAGTTATTTCTATTTTACTTTTTGACAGATAGAGAGAGAGACAGAGACAGAGACAGTTAGAGAACCGAACTGTGGGAACTCCCCAGTTCAGCATGTGGGTCCTGCCTGGGACAGAGCCGGGATTCGATCCCCGGTCCTCATGGCCTCAAAGCGAGCGCTCAACCCGCTGAGCCGTTCCGGCTTTCCCATCATTTCTTAATGTTGTGTTAAAAAAACAGGGGTCATCTTATACATGGGGGTGTCTTATACACAAAAAAATACAGTGTTATAGTTTCTATGTAATATTATTCATTCACTTAATAGAGCCTTTCTTATACTATGTTATTTGATTCTTGCACTGTCCCTAGAAACATATTATTAACTGCATCTTCCCAAGAAGAAAAGTATTAAGGCTCAAATGAGTTAACGAGCACCCAATAGGTCTCTTGTGAAGTGCACAGAGGTCCAACAACTGAGACTTTAGAATGAAATAGCGGGGTTCAAATCTCACTCCCGGCACATTCGAGCTACCTGGTCTTCAATAAGTTGCGTTTCCAAGCCAGAGGACAGCAACCTCTATAGCCCACCACCCAAATATATCTCCAATCATTCATTTACACATTTCAACTCAGGGCTACGTCTGTGTGATGCAGCAGTGGAGAAGAGCAGTGACAATCAAAACCAAGGGCCCACAGAGCCTTTCAGGGAAGGCTTTCCAATCTCTGCTGTAAGCCTCACGGAGCACATCTAAGGGGTTGTAGAGAAGGTGTTTATGCAGAAGGCCTGGGCCTGAGGAAGCTCACTCAGCAGGCGAAGATGAGAAGGAAGGGGGCAAAGGAGCAGAGGGCAGTGGTCCCGGTGGCAGGAAGCACAGAGTGGAAGAGACACTGGCAAGGAGCATGTAAGTGATAGTCAGCAACAGCCCTCTGGCCTCGGAGCACACCTCGGTCAGCTCTGGGATGCTCCCAGACCAACACGCCAAAGCATCATCTCAAAAACATGCGGTCGCCTAACGAAAAGGCAAATGTTCATTCTGGGTTTTGACACTTTGTTATCGTGCAGCCAAAATACTAAAACGCCAATGTAATTGGTCACAAGGACCTTCCCACAGCCTGACCGCAAAATGTTCTTTGTATTCTGTGATTCTTGCAAAAGAGGACCCAGGGTCTGTGTAAGGACACCCGGAAATTGAAATAGAAAATAAATTCTGAAGGCCATGCAGACTCTTCAAAGAAGTGGCTATGTAGAGAAAGCTGGGCGCTATTCATCATGAGACCCAGGCCATGCACTGAGTCACGAGACTCAGGCCGGCAGACACATCATCGATATACAGTGGCGGTGCGTGGCCCAATGGCAGATACTTGAGAGCAAAAGTAAAATTAGCTGTAGGAAAGGCCACAGTGACTTGCAAGTGAAATTCCATTCCCCTCACAGTCTGCAAGGTGTGACAGCAGGTCCCAGAGGAAACCAGATTTGTTTTACCAAGGAAGTTCTTAGAGGTGACCAACCCCAAAGCCGAAGATGCCATAATCCTGCTGAAATCTACAAAAAAATTCTGAGCAAGTCATCAAATAAGACCTTGTTATAAATGTGCATGTTGAATTAAATATGAGGCTATTTCAGGTACACATGCCCCGTCCAGACCCATGCCCGAAGGAATTCAAACTAATAAGACGTCTAGAGAGCCTGCCCCTAGAAACCTCAGAAACTATAAGAAACCGTATTTGACCTTGACCCTGGCTGGTTTGCCTTACTTTGTGCTTACTCAAACCAACCAACCAAAAATCCCTTTACAAACAATTTTCTGTTACAAATTAACCTCAGGCTAATTCCATAAGCCAAACGTGTTCGTGCTGCCCATCTAAACCATCAAAATCAAACTCACAGGAGAAAAAAGTTAACGGAAGGAGAGAGCCTGGAAGAGGGGAGAGAGGGCCCCGAAAGCAATGGTCCCAGGTGGGGTGTCCACAGCATGTCAAGGGGCAGCAGAGAGGCCGTGGTGCTGGGCCAGAATGGGAGGAAGGGGCAAGATGCCAGACGGCCTTCCTTCCAGAACATAGGGATTTGGGGATCAATTTTGAGGAAGACAGGGAATCGTGAGAGGGTTGTAAGAAGAGAAGTGACATAAACTATTTCACGCTCTCTGACCGTAGGGCTCTTCCACAGTCCACTGCAGGGAGGTCTGACAAGGACATGAGATAACTAACATGTGAAGTGCCCGGCCCAGGGCTTGCACAAAAGCAGGTCTCAAGATATGTCCCCTGTCTTCTCCTTTGCATTTCTTCGCTTGGTGAAGGGAGAATTTGGAGGGCAAGTACACAGGAGACCTTAAGCACAGGTCCTGCTTGTTAAACCACATCAACAGGACAGACACAGGGGAAGGAAACCCCACCAGCTTCTGCTTTGGGGTGCCTGGAGAAAGGTGCTCAGTCCGGCAAGGTCCCCAAGGGCTCAAACGTAACAAACCACCAGCAGGCCACAGGCCGGGGCAGGAACTCCAAGCAGCTCTGGACTTCCCGCACCTCCCAAAGGCTCCGAAGCACTTGTTTAGCCCCAACAACTCCATGTCAAGTTCCTTCAGGGAAGGTCTATATCCTCTGTCCCTGGAACTCCATCCCCAACCTGGTACAGGGCAGGTGTTCTGCGGAGAGAGCTGGTGGGTACAGGGTGGAGAGCTGGATTGTTAGAGGCAGCCCCACCCCGAGGCTCTGCTTCTGCCACTTACCAAAAGGGGTGACTTCCTCACAAACTTCAGGTTGCGGGAGGGTCCCCCACACCAGCCCCGCCCCCATATCACACAGCCTCTCCACTCACCAGGTACCTAGAAGAGGCCTTGGCTTCCAGCAGTGACCCGTTTCAGCATTCTTATGCCTGGCGGCGGCAGCTCAGCAGGCCCGATGGCGTGTTGCCGTATGGTCACTCGTCACCACGGAGGAGGACTGCAGGTTGTGGGACAGGGGTTATGAGGCCACACCAGGCACCTAGCAGGGGCATGGCCAGCTCATGCCGCTGCTGCATCACAGCAAGGAGAAAACTCTGTTCGTAGGACACTTCTGGAACCACCCTGCCTCCTCAGTGCATTCCGAAACTGGGGTCTCCTCTCCGTGTCCAGAGCACAGATGTGGAAGGGGAATCCTTAAAATGCTGGGGTTATGGGATGGTCTGGATGGCTGGGGAACCGGACTTAAAGATGACAATGATAGTCAGAGGAGTAGAGCTACACGGTGAAGAATTACGAGCTAAAGCAAATTCAGTTCACCAAGCAAAGCTGAACCTGATAGTTCATTAGAGGTAGATCAAGTGACAAGCAAATGACTCTGGTTTCCTAATCCCCCTGGGACTCGCCTTAATTCTCCCAGAATCCTTCCAATCCTCAGCTCAGCTGATTTGCTTACAACTGAGCAGCCTTAGAAGGTTCGCTAGCTCCACACCCAGTGACTACGGGAAGCACTATCCACTTACCTATTTATCAAACAAAGATGGACGTTGTTAGAGATCAGTGTCACAAGCACAAAGTCCCTATGTTGCCGTGAGAATAGAACACCTCTGTCACTTGGGGTAGTGAATAAAACCTTGGGTGAATAAATAAAGGGGTGAAAGGATAGAATAGGTCTCACTTAGGTAGCAGGAAGAATTCTCCCATCCTAGGCAATATTTACTGAGCATTATCAATGACAAGTGCAAAGGGATGTTATAGGGGTTGTTCGATTTTGTTCTAATAATAATTCCCCTGGGGTAGGTACCTTTGCTAGTCCCATCTTACACATAAGAAAAACAGAGGATTCAAAGAAGTTAACCAGACTTAAATTCTGGAACTTAAGAGAGGATGAGATCTAGGATTTGGACCCAGATTTCTGGATCCACTGCCATTTTTCTTCACCAGCATGAACCTAACCCTGAGCGAGTGTTCAGAGGAGCTACTGCTAAATGAGTTCTGCTGAACACATGAGAAAACTCGGAGGTTCATTTCAGGTAATTCTCCTATTCTGCTGAACTGCCTCTTTTCTACCGAAAGTGGGGAAAAGTTGAGTTGCATATTAACTCCACGAGCAAAGTGGGCTTTTCCTTTTACAAGTTTAAATGGCATGTTCAGAATTTTAGGACAGCCTAGAAAAAAGACTGCACTCAGCCAAGGCATGCAACGAGCATGAGGGAGCAGGGCCCTGTCTTAGAAACCCAAGGTGACATGGGGACTCGTGAGCCCCGCATGGAAAACAAAGTCTAAACAACAAACAGGTAACTGTATCCTGCCGCTCCTTGAGTCTAGGCAATACCCACATTACCAATACCCTCAAACACTAATTTTGGTTCCTCCGTCAAGAGTTCGAGGAGGGAGATGCTGGGATGGTTCAGCGGGTTGAGCACTTGTCTTGCAGTACCTGGGGTCCAGGGTTCGAATCCCAGCCCCGGCCAGTGTGGACTTACATGCTGAACTGGGGTGTGCCCCCAGCTCATTTCTCACCGAGGCAAGACCCCGGCCCAGTTCTTGCCCTGCAAAGCCCCATCCCCACCTGTGGAATGAAACCATGCAGAAAACTAATGACATGCAACGGTGGAGGCTGCTCCGCCTTCCTCTCCCTTCTTCTTGTCTCTCTCTCTCAAAAACAATAAAAATAAAATAAAATAAAAGAGTCCCAGGGAGATCATTATCAACAAGTTTCCATACGTTTATCACATGATGATACAGCGTCCCCTTTAAGTCTTGTGTCACTTCACACTTCTGCCCTCGTAAGATTTTCTCGATCTAATTTCACAACTCATAATGCATGCCTTTAAAACAGCAGGGCACCATGATCTCACATGGCAGAACACGTACATAGTGCCATAAACCCCACGGGCATCCGCACGCACTGACTGCCCTCCTGTTACAATATCTGCGGAGGGGTGCCCGAGCCACTGAAGAACTCCACAGGGACCGAGGCTATGCCCCCACCCGTCCCCCCTCTCCTCTCTCTAATTAACACCACTCCAGGCCTCCCGGTAAGGCTGGCCAAAGCCACTGAGACAGAGTTCACCTGGAGCTGAAAATTCCTCTGCCCAGAGCAGAGCACAATACTTCCCGCATAAACAACAACAAAGCCTTCTCTGGTGGCCCTGTGTCATTTTCTTTTATGTGGAGCATTTCTCCAAAGCTTTGAAGACAAAGGACAGAACTCTACTAACAGCCAACGATGGCGAGAGAGTAAAAGGGAGACAGCACTTTCTATCCTCAAGCACCTCCTTCCACAATGGTATCTTTGATCAAAGTCTTGGCGGGATTTGTTTTCAGTCCCAGATTTGACAAAAGCTTCAAGGAACGCCTCCGCCCCCCGACTCCAACTCCCCTATGTGGCAATGTATCTGTTTATTTCTTTAACTAAAAAAAAAAACACGCTACTCAGTGGAAACTCTGGAGAACAGCAATTACAGCAAACAATCTGCCTTTGGCCCCCTATGTCACTGAAAATACTGTCATAAAAGCTTGATTCCTAAAGGACTGCCTTAATGTAACAGCATACTTTTTAAATTGCCAATAAAACAAAAAACACTTATTGATATACTCTACAATTTGGATAGTTCACCAGAAAAATCAGACTGAATAAAAAAGCCAATCCCTTGGGGATGCTGGGATAGCTCAGTGGTTAAGCGCCTGCCTTGCGATTGGGAGGTTCAGAGTTCGATTCCAGACCCCAACTCATGCAAATCCATATGCTGAACTGTGATGCAATTGGTAACCCTTGGGATGGCTGTGAAGGTTCTTGCCTCCCATTTGGGAGGCCCTGAGTTCAGTTCCCACACCACATAGCTCCACATCCACCTGTGTGGAATGAAACCAGGTCACAACTAATGTTGTACAACTATGGAGACTGCTCTGAGCCCTACCCCCGCCTCTCTCTCTCTCTCTCTCTCTCTCTCTCTTGCATCTCATGACCCATTTTTCAAGAGAAGCTATTATATGCAGAATAATAGTGAGCTTCTTAACTAAAGAGTAATACAGAGCAAAAATTCATTTACCTCTTAAAAAAAAATACAGTTGGGACATGTAATATTCTAAGCAAGGGAAAAAGTGTCTTTTTCTGTACTGAACTGAGAAAATAATTATACATCAAAATTACTTGATTTAGTCCCACGATGATATGATCATTCTATTATAAAACGCTGTATTGATTACAGGATTGTTTTTTCACACTAAGTGGCAAATTTGTACTCATTTTTAAGACTAAAATTGGCTGGTCTGTTAACATAGAAGATCTTTTTAAAAGAAATCAAAGGAGTTGATACTGTTGTTAATAAGAATGGACTGAAATACACTCACTCATGAATCGATCCCCACACACCTTCTGAAGTGGCTTCCGACAGCAGTGTGCAGCCTATTGTCCCAAAATGAGCTCTTGTATTTGTGGTTTTCCTGTTCCGTGCCCCAGGGCCAGCATCCCACTGTCTTTCTAAAGGCCATGAGTGTTTATTTTCCTTTGTGCTTTCTTGTCACTTCTAATAACTGAAATGCAAATGGACCACACAGAAAATAATGTTTAAAACTTTACTGCAATCCTTTTAAAGCAAGCATCAGTAGAGCTCAGTAGATATCCATGGGGTGGATTTGCCCCTGAGGTATTTGGCAATGCCCGGGGAAAGTCACAGCTATCAAGACTGAGGTGGGGGATACTGGCTTCGAGTAGGTAGAGGCCAGAGATGCTGCTAAACATCCTGCAATGCCCAGGACAGCCCCCCACAATGAACCGTCTGACCCCAATGTCCACAGTGCCAAGGGTGAGACAGTTGGATTTAACTGAAACCAGGATCATTTCTTCTAGCGAGAAAAGAAAGCCATATTTGATTTCAGACAACATAAAAAAGACTATTTCACAGTTCCAGTATTCAACAGCAATATCCTCATTAAAAGTGGATAAAACGTTAGGAACTACATCCGGCTTCCCAAGATGAGTATGAAGACACCAGTCACAGCACCAACTAGCAACTTAGAATTCAACCACTTCAACAAAATTAGAGCAAATGTTGGCCACAGAGTCGCAAAGCCTTGTAACACACAAGACCTCAGCCTGACTTTGTGATTGGTCCCCGGCTGACTCTTGGCGCCCTTGAAGTATAATTCTCTAGCCAGTCTCAGGAACCATCACTGTCAGTCAGTAAGGTGTAATTAGGTACACACAATGGCACACGTACCACCAATTGGTCATCCCCTCTCTCCCATTCACAGCAGACATCATCAATCTATCAAAGTCTCAGAGCCTTTGTCACATGGTGTTCTAGTCCAAGGAGCTGGCATGCGAGGCACTGTTTATCTGGCATTCACGATCTACGGTAATATGATTTCAGGAGGGGTGGGGTCAAGTCTTGCCTTGGTGAGTAGAGGGCTGTATGAATGAAAGCAACTCACCTAACCTCTTCGGGTCTTTTTCCTTCAATGATATAACACACATGAAGGGGTCTTAAAGGGGTCTTTTAATGATAACTCCAAACAAGATGGTGCAATATGAGATGTCTGGATAATCAGGTATTTGTACCTTCAACTGCAAAACTGCCACATTTGAAAGGGGTGAAGAAAAAAAGACTACACATACACAGGAATAGGAGAGTATTGGGAATTGACTAGGAAAAAAATGGCCACCAAAAAAAAAAGGGGGTGCATTTTTATCTGTAAAATAAAGGACTAGCATGCAACAGTAGGGAAAACACACAGGAATGCAATGCGGAAGGCCTCACTCCATACGAGTAATAGTGTGATATGGAACTACAGTGTCTGTGACTTAAGACAAATGACTTAACCTCTCTCTGAGGTTCAGTGTCTTAATAGACAAAAGGGGCTAATTCTACCTGCCCAGCTCTTCTCACAAGACTTTCTCTGGATTAATTACTAAATCTTGAAAGGGCCCCCAAGAGCCATGTGATTGAGTAATTTATGGACTGCACACACTACAAAATATTATGGAGCTAGTGTAGAGGTGCTAAGGCTGTAACAATCTGGAGTGGTTCAAAAAATATGTGCACAAGAAGTTGGTTACAGAGGGCTGTGTACACCAGCATCTCTTATTTGCAAGTAGGAAGAAAACGAATCAAAGATACGTGAACACATATGTGTGTGTGCAATGAGACGAAGGTGTGGAAGGACACACTCCAAAGGGTCTGGCACTGAGGTTGGGGTGGTAAAGCAGGAGTGGAAAAAGAAGGAAACTGTGGGTTAGACTGTGGGGGCTTCATTTCAGTGGAACTCGCCTTTTGGGCTTGTTTTTACGCTATAGCTTAGAAGGTGAACATTATCATTTGAAAATACCTTCCAAAATTCTTCGTCTCAGAAAGTAGATTAGAGATGGCCAGGATCTGGGGAGAGGAGGAAATGGAGAGTGATTATGTAATGAGTATGTCCTTACCACCGGGACGATGAAAAAACTGCAAGTGGATAGTGGTGCTGGTCACATAATGTCGTGAATGGACTCCATGTCGCTGGCTCGTACAATTGAAAATGGTTAAAACGGTAAACTTTGCGTGATGTGCATTTTACACTTTTAAAAATGCGTGGGCTTAATGTTCCATGTAAGTAGAGGAGATTATGGTCACCATGGTTGACCTTGGCCACCAGCACATCCACCAGTAGATATTAGGGCAATGAAGTAAACAGTGCTGGGAGACAAAGAAATGAACTCCGAGGGCTCTTCTAGGTGCAGAAAGAGGTGGGAACTGGGGTGAGCCCACAGGGACATCCCTAACTCAGGGGAAACTTAGGTTCCACCGGACCGAACATCCAGCAGGTGTCTCTCCTTAAACTTCCTTGGGTTAAAGCCTGCTGACCCCCCATGACTCCCCAGAACCTCAGCTAGACAGCGTTCAAACAACCCAAAGCTTTCAACCTCAGCAAGCGTCTTATGGCAAGGCCTGAAGCACTGTTCAAACCAAGAAGAACATGGGAAATAAAAGAAATTATGATAATTACATGTGTGCTTTATTTTAAAAAGGTCTACCCTATTATTTTATCCCCCATATAAAACATTACAGAACTCTAAAATCCACTTGATATACATTTTTTTAAAGCTGTTTCAAGTCTACTTTCAAACCCAGTTTCGACGTTTTACGTGGAAGACCAACAGAAAGTCAAATTTTGTCAGATGCTAAGGAATCACACAGCATTCTAGAACACACTTTGAGAACCACCAGACCTGGGCAAGAATCCAGCCATTGTAGAAGGGCTATGACAGCTTCTCTGGTTACACTGAGACAACGTAGAGGGGACTGATTTACAAAAGACTAAAGGTATAAGTTGCCATGAGATGATCACAAGACTATGGTTCTCAGAGAATCACTTGGGAAACATCCAAACATGGGGGGGAAATAAAAGAGAAAAGAGGCAGAGATGCACTATGAAAGGACTTGGACTGTTCAGCTGTGAGATCTGTATGCCCTACTCCTGTTGCCCCTAGGTGCTCATGCATTAACACCACCAGCTGCAATGACAAGAGAGCTTAGCAATCATTTTAGGGCCCTAAACATGGACAAGGAAGCGCCTGTTGTCAAGCATCAGAACCGTACAGTAACTACACTCCCCTTCCAGTGCAATGAAAATAAGAAAAAAAACAGAATCGCAGCCAACAAGCTTGCATACCTCTCTGTAAACTAGCAGCTCCCCCATCTTGACTAGGAAAATTAATGCAATTTTTTAATTCAGTGAGGGAAGAAAATGAAAACAGATGGGATTTTGGATCTTAAATTCAAGAGTGTAACATGCAGATAAAGCTACAGCCCTTTTGGGAAACCAAAAAAATTAAACACAATGTCCTTGTCTGTTGCAACGTCAGCGTTCTCTTCTCCCACACGCCGTATCAGAGACTGTTAGGACACGTGGAGGTTCCCCAAAGAGCGATACGGTTACCTGACACCTGGTTTAAATCTCAGGTCAACAGTGCCCAGGATTGACACTATTCCTGTCATAAGAGTAGACGGCTCATATGACAGAAAAGACCAGTTTGTGTCTTTTCAACGTCAGTCCAGTAGCACAACCCTTGATAAGCCTGCAAATCGCTAATGCTATACCGATATACAAGGGCGGTCTGGGAAAAAACCTAGCTTTAAATGCCTCTCTTTTTCATAGCACATGGCTGGATACTCTCTGGACAGCCTGAATACCTAGGCCGGAGCCACAAACCCATTCCTAGAGCCCACAGAGGGGAAACGGCTCACCCCAGGACACCCCAACTTGGAGGAGAAAAGGCGAGCACGGTTCTTTTCCCGATGGCAGTTTTATGCTAGGACGCTCCTGGTAGGCGACCATAGTTACCAAGTGCTGTGTAACAAAACCCTCCAACACTCAGTAGCGTAAGACATCAATAAATATTTATCATCTGTCACAGCCTCTATGAGGTCAGCAGTCAGCCATAGCTTCGAGGGCTGGTTCTGCTTTGAGGTTTCGATGGAGTTGCTACCAGGACGCCGGTTGGGCCTGAGGCCACGCGAGGCTTAACCTGGACCAGACGATCTGCTTCCAAAGTGCTTCACCCGCGTGGCCGACAAAACAGTGCCGGTGGTAGTCTCCCTTCTTCCCAGCTGTGCTTGGACACGGTGCTCAGTTGTTCCAAGGACAACAGTCTGTGAGACCAAGGCAGAAGCCATAATGCCTGCAAGGTCTGGTCTTAGAAGGGACAGGACAGGGAAAAACACCATGTACAGAAATGCCTGTCCTTGGAGAACTCACATTCTACTGTGGGACAGAGACAATGGGTCTGGTGAATGGCTAAAATAATTTAAACAGTGAAAAGTTCGACAAGAAACAAATGAAAGCAGAAGTATATGAAAACTGAAATTTTAGATAAGGTGTGTGCCAGCCTTAAAATAAACCCCATTATCCTCCCTTCCTGGCATTCCAGTACTTTCCCTCAGTGACCCAGAGCTGGTTTGTGTTATCAGAAGAATATGGCAGAGGGCACCATGTGACTCCCAGGAGGATAAACGGGAGGTGCATTCCTCTCCTCTGTGGGGCTCAGTGGTCAGTGCCTATAAGGAGCAACATAGTCCTACTGGAGAACTCATCTTCATTACAACATTCCTGAAGCCAGAGGTGACAGTTTATATATGACGAGGTTTTTAAAACACTGGTCAGGTAAGAAAATCAGAAATGTGCAAGTGGATATATCTAAACATAGACCTGCGTCTTAATGTCACAGTCAGTGTTTAAATTCTTATCCCAGGTACTGGGCCCATCTGGTAATCAGTGTACAACATGCTTGAAATATGATAACCAGATTCTCACCAAAGGTCAACATGATCCTCATTACAATTCCAGAGCTGACCAGAAAAAGAGAAAGTCAGGCCTCTTGGAAAAGCACAGTGAACAACAAGCAAAATGCCTCCGTTTCAAAGATTTTGTTCAGGGAAGGGTGGAAGCAGAAGCGAAAGAAAACAAACAAAACAAAACAAAAGAGTATCTAGTAATATTACATAAATCTTAGGGAAAAGTCTGGTAACAGGTGGTTTTGCTAGGTTCTCTGAAATCTAGGTGCAAATTCGTCACAAATCTTTCCCCACTGACCAAGTATATAGCCCAATTATATCAATACTCTATTTGTTATCAATTATTACACAACTACTTTCCTGAAAATTTAGTGGCTTGAAACCACTAACATTTATTATATCACAGTTGCTGAGCATCAATCAATGCAGATAACTATAATCATAAAACATTAGAATATTATAAGGTCCCAATTTAAGATCACCATTTCTTAACCACATGCCTTTTCATTTCTTACTCAAAATGATGCTATCTAAGGCCTAAGAGGAAAGAACAAACTGGCTAGATAGACTAGCCACACCAGAACCCCCATCAGAATACTTTTCTATCATTATAAATAAGTAACCACGAACACATCATGATAATTCCAGGCTTCTTCATGACAATTCTCAGGTGTTTTAAAATTCACATGTGTTTGACACATGCTTCACCTTTAAGTCTAATTAAAAAAAAAAAAAAGATTCAGAATTCAACCAACCAGTTCTCCACCATGTTATTCAACATGCATAAGATGTGCAAACCCAATTCTGAAAATGATAGGTGTTGAGAAAACAAGCTTTGAGACATATTAGTAAATTTATGCAGTGGCAGCAGATATAGTGGGTTGAATGGCCACCCGGCAGCTGCACTCCGCCTTCTGCTAAAAGCAGATGGGTTTCCTTTGGTGCTACGAGGCCTTCCCAACTAGATCTTTTCTCAATGAACCTTTCAAGCAAGGTATTCACCTTCCCCGAGACGAGGCTCATCATATGGGACCGGAGACTTTTAAAGGCCTGCGGTCAAAAGAGGTTCAGAACAGGTCCAAGCCTGAATCTAACCCTTCCTGTGTTGGGTTTTTCAGCTTTCCCAGCGATCTCACCAGCTCCTAGTCTTGCTGCACCAAAGTCCACCTTTGCCTTAACCTTAGCCAGAGCAGAGCAGCCTTCGGTGGTTCGGATGACTCCGTGCTATGCAGGTGGTCATCAGCCAGGGCGCTCTGCTACCCATGAGCACACAGGAGGGGCAGTAGGTAACATTCTGAGAAGCCCACCTAACAGGGCATCAAGGTCACTTTGGCGCTGTGAACTCTGAAAGAAAGACCTACCAGCAGGCACCCACAGGAGCTTCCGTTTACCACACACATCACAGGGAAGTAGAACTGAGACCTACTTGTACTTTCATCCGCTTTTATATCAGGTGTGTTTTGCTTTGCAGAAAAGGTCCCTAAGTTTTTGCTTAAAGATGATATTCTTGTTTGTTGCAGTGTCTATTAAAATTTTACCTGTACAAGGAGGCACACAGACAGATGTTCTGTCACCTATCCATCTTAATGTCAACAAAATATAAACAATCTAAACACTCAGTAATGGAGAAGCACATAAACAACCATGGAATAGCCATCATGAGAAAATACTATGCAGGGATGCCGGGATGGCTCAGTGGTTAAGCACGCGCCTTGGAACTGTGAGGTCCGAGGTTCGATTCCTGCCCTGGCCCGTGCAACCCAGATACTGAACTGCGGTGCAACTGGTAACCATGACAAAGGTTCTCACCTCCCATGGGGGAGGACCCCAGTTTGGTTCCAGCCCTGCATGGCCCCACAATCACCTGTGTGGAATGAAACAACTACAGAGACTGCTCTGGGCCCTCCCCCTTCTCTCTCTCTCTCTCTCTCTCTCTCTCTCTCTCTCTCTCTCACCTTCTCTCAAACAATAAAATAATCTTAAAAAGAAAATACTGTGCAGCAGTTTAAATCATGAAGCAAACATAAAGAAACTAATGTGGACAATATATGCAAGACACAAATAGAGCAAATGATCAATTTTTAAAAGTATAATATTTATACACACATGCACATGCACGAACATGTTATTTAAAAATAAAAGAACAAGGAGTAAGGGAACAAATAGGAAATGAGGTTTGTGCAAAACATCTCATTTCTTTACCAGGAGAATATAACCATGTGTTTCTTACAATAATTAAAAATCAGTCATAAAAATATTATAACCTAAAACTTTTCAATTCAGCTTAAGTCAATTCAGCTATTCCAACTTTGCAGAAACAGAAGGAAAACATAGAAGGAGTTTCAACTGTTAGGGTAAGATGATTCCAGGCACGAAGACTGGGGTTTACTAATTAGTTAAGCACCCTAGTCCTTTTGAATCTGCCATTGGTATACCTGGAATTTGTTCTATAATTTCAGCTATTCTCTGTAACAAGGAAGAATTCATACAGTACCTTTTGTTAGAAATTTATTTATTTTCTGAAGATTTATTTTGTGTGTGTGTTGTGTGAGAGAGAGAAGAGGGAAGGGCCCAGAGCAGTCTTCATAGTTTTATGTCATTTGTTGTGACATGGTTTCATTCCACACAAGTGGATGTGGGGCTGCGTGGGGCGGGAACCAAACTGGGGGCCTCCTGAGTGGGAGGTGAGAACCTGCTCTGCTTTCCCTGCAGCTACCAGTTGTGTCACTGTTCACCATATGGGTTTGCACGACCCAGAGCCAGGATTCGATTCCCGGACCTTGCGGTTACAAAGCAAGCGCTCAACCTGCTGAGCTATCCCGGCATCCCTACACAATCACTTTTTTATTACTATGCAGACTATCCTCACATACATTGTCTCCTGTTTTATTAAATTCATCCCATTCTCTACAATAACAATGAGCAGGCAGTCACACAAATTGAGTTCTCGTCATGTACGATGCGGTACCTTGTTTTTTATTTCAAATCCACTTTCCAGGGAAAGCTTTCAAATAGTTTACATCATATAGTGCTCTATTCCCTCAACTACATGTATCTTTTCACTACCTTTCCAGTTTATAAAATAAAGCCCTGTAAAATAATTCATGAACTTCCTATATGGTAGGTTCTGATAATTTATTCAGGTTAAGGACTACACAAATCAAACCATGCACCACGATGCTGATTTGAAAGCACTAATTGTGGCAGCGGTTTTATGAAGAATGTTATCTATTTCCATCCTGTACACATTTAGGAGAAACTGTGGTTTCCTGTCCTAGGGTGTTGTCCAAGAACACGACTCCACAGAAGTCGGCAGAAATAATCCTTGGTGTTTTGTTCCAAGAGGAATACTTGGAGTGTTTCCCATTGAGAAAGGAAATGGGTTTATACCAACTGCAAAAGGACGCTGTGTGCTCCAAAGGTTACAAGAGCGAACACAAGTTTGGTTTCAACAATGTTTAATGAAATCACTCTGTCACGAGCTCTCTGGGAGGGGCCCTGGGATATGATGGCAGGTAAGTTTCACCCTGTTTGCAGCCAGCAGATCCAGCAGATCTGTGACGAAACTTCCTGACCCCTCAGATTCCTCATCTGTGCTACAAAATAGAAATTATACCTGCCTCTTTAGAAGATGTATTGTGAAGATTGAAATGAATGTGCTGTGCTTAGCAGAATGCCTGGCACATATTAGGGCACAATGACACATAACATACACACTCACAGATAGAGTTTTTTGTCATAGAGAGTATTAGATGGGGTATAAAACCATGCCAGATACAGTATAAAGAAATGCGAAATGGTAGTTACAAAACATGGGGAAAGTGAAGTATAGTCCATGAAATGTAGTCAATCATATGATAACACCTATGTATTGTGCCAGGTGGGTAGTAGACTAATCAGGGGGAAGCACTTTGTACATTATATAAACATCTAACCCCTATGCTGTACACCTGACACTAATATAAAGTCATACTGAATGCCAACTACAATTGGGAAAAATATATATAGTACACGAAACTATTTAGGGAAGAGCAGTTCTTTATGTTCCATATTCATTATAACAATAACTTCAGCTTCGCAGAACACTTGATGAATAAAAGTCTGAAATAACAGGTCTCGGATGAAACGATGCCTAGTTTTTCAATTATATGTAGACGTATTAAAGATACTCTAAAGGCATATCTCAAAGACCCTCTAAAGTATAACCCTTTTAAAACAACACCCTTAACTTGAAAAAGTAAAAAACGCAAAGATCCCTTCCTCATTTTCCCTTTCATTGGGACTCACTGAAGGCTGAGTTTGCCAACAGAGGAATTCAGAGCTCAGAGGAGTGGCTTGGAGGTCAGGTGCGTAGTTTTATCTTGACCAAGGGCTGCAAGAGTCAGCTTAGCTGGCATCTAAGGTGCCACCTCTTGCAAAGAGGGCAAAGATGGCAGAAAAAACAATGTCTGTCCCACATCAGAGGTCACAACCATGACCAGCAAACTCAAAGCCCCACCCATGAAGAGAGGCAGCTCCCAGAGGGAGGTGCTCACCTCTCCTAAGGGCCGAGATGCCACTCACTGCCAGCCCTGAGTCCCAGGCCAGCTTCACTGACATCCACTCCAACAGGGCATCCAGCCAAAGGAGAAGACTACAGAAAAGTTTCGTAATATGCCCTCCGCTGTCGCTGGGAACGAGAAAAGGCCCTGTGACCCTTCCACATGGTGAAGCAGCTGGAAAACCAGAGCTGCCAACCCTCATCTGCCCGCCTATTTACAGTCCCTGGAGTGGGGCAAGGAGTCCCTGCAAACACGTCTCTGCAGTCTAAGGAAGAAAACAAGGGGGAAAGCAGAGCTGGGGACAAAGGGAAGCGCTATATATAGAAGGTACTTATGTAAGAGCTTAACCACGGAGCAGAACCAGAAATTCCTCCCCACAGAAGAGACGGCTGCCTGACCACTTCATCCCATCTTCTCCAGAACCGGAAGTCCTGGGAACACGGGGCTGTCTGACCACCAGCTCTCTTAAAGCAGAGAGTTTTGTTTGTTTGTTGGTGGTCCTTTAAATCATGCATGTGTTTGCCCTTGATTTCAGAACAAAGAGCAGACTTCATGTAACTCTTTCATTCTTTTGTATTTTTAGCTGAAGCTGTGGAAGCTGTGAGCAGCCTGGACTCTCCTGGAATGTATTACCTCGACAGAACTCTCCGTCACAAGAGCAACGTGCAGTCGCTGCACCAGGCCACACAGGAGCCACTCACCACGTGTGGCTCCTAGGTCTCTGAAACATGGCTAGTGGGAGTCTTCAGTTTGCTGGGCCTCCATGGTAAAAATAATCACAAAGTAGGTAGCAGAATAAACTGAAATCTGCTGTCTTGCAATTCCGGAGGCTAGAAGTTGCAGGCCAAGGTGTGAGCAGGGCAGGTTCCCCTGAGGGCTATGGGGGAATGTTCCACACCTCTTCCTTCCTTGTTGCTGGTGGTGTGCAAGCAATCTTTGACATTGCCTGCAATAGAAGCATCATGCTGCTACCTCTGTCATGTTCCAATGTCTTTCCTCTGTTTATATCTGCATCGAAATTCCCCCTTCCATAAGGACACCAGTAAAACTAAAGTAGGGGCTCATCCCCGTCTGGTATGATCTCATTTGAACTAATTATGTTGGCAACAAACCTATCTCCACATAAGATCACATCCCAAACTACTAAGGGGTAAGGACTTCAACATATAAATTTTGGGAAAACACAATTCAAGCCAAAAGACTGAGGAATGTCCTCTTAACTTTATTTCATTCTAATAAATTTGAATTTAAATGGCCACGTATGGCTAGCTGCCATTGTATTGGACTGCATGGGCCCAAAAATATGTCCTTTCACCAGACTGTGTTCCAGGCATTGTGTGAAGCTCTATGCATGGAAGATACTGTTACCTCTAGTTACCCAAGTTCTAAGAGAAGAAGTATTTTGTACTGTTTTTAATGTCAAAGAGCCTGTAAGTCAGGACATGAATCAGAATGTGGATTTTCTACCCCGAAGCCCATGCCTTGAGCTGACCCAGCAGCTGCTGCCATTACAATTGAGCTTCAGAGTCTGTCCTGGGTCCTGTAACGGCCCTGTGGATCACAACTTTCCTAGCTGCCTCTCATGGGAAGACAATTCATCACTCAGATATTAATTGCTATTATAAGGATTAATTACTTGCACTATTACCGTTAGCTCTTACTGTAACAATAATTATCTCTTAAACAGTACATGCATAAACAATAAAATATAGCAATTCAAAAATTTAAAGCATTTATTAGATGTTAGATACTAAAGCAAGTGCTTTATATAGATATCCTTAAATCCTTGACACTAATTACTATTATTATCCCTATTTAATAGATGAGCAAACTAAGGCTTTAAAAGGTGAAGAGATGTGCTTCAGGTTACGGAGCAAATGATTGGCCCCTGACTCACCTCTGCCAGGATTCCGAAACCCTCTCCCAGAACCACTCTGTCATTTGATTACATAAAACTTTCTTTTATAATGTAGAATTTTTAAAGATTTATTTTTATTGTTTTTGACAAAGAGAGAGACAGAGACAGAGAGAAGGGGGAGGGCCCAGAGCAGTCTCCATAGTTACACATCATTCGTTTTCTACAGAGTTTTCATTCCAAAGGTGGGTGTGGGGTTGCACAGGGCAGGAACCAGCCAGGGGCCTCCCCCATAGGAGGCTCACCCTAGTGAGAATTGAACTAGAGGCACAGCCCAGTTCAGCATATGGGTCTGTACAGGCTGGGGCCGGGATATGATCCTCAGTCCCCAGGGCTGCAAGACAAGTGATCAACCTGCTGAGCCATCCTGGCATCCCGATTACATAAAACTTATTAATACATATGCTTAGTAGCAAAGGAAAATACTACACTGTACAATATAAAGCTTCTCACAGCCTCCAAAGCGGTTCACCTTGCCAAGAGTCCCTGCGATATAACAGACTATCCAAATCCTCTCTTTTCTAATCGTCCATAATATACACCCTTCCACCGAGTGTGTTCCTTCAAGATATTTCTGTTGAGAAAGGTATAAGCTCAAGTAATGAGTGTGCCTGAAAACTTAGGGATAAAGTATGTGATTTAAAAAAACAATATCATGGCTTTTCAAGGGGAAAACGGAAATGTTATTTCAAGTCCCCAGATAATATAAGATCAATAGATAACTTCCCAGTGGAGGCATTTTGCCTTTGACCGACTAAAGCAACAGTCTCGGCAGCTTGCCTCCAGAGACTGCTCCCTTGGTTTAATCATCTTCACTATTAGGTTTATTTTGTCCTCATCTCTAGTCTAAAATTCTTTCTGTTACATTTCAACATGGTAACCACAAGCTGCTCTCCCAAATAATCACCCTCCCTCTGTGTTTTGCACCCACTTATCAGTAACTGTTCATTACAGAGCCGCTAACAGCTAGCTACCTACCAGCTGCCATTCAAACCACGAATACTTTGAAAACACAAAAGCATAATATGTAAGTTCTGCTGACAAGGTGCTTAAAACAGGCTTCTAGGGAAAATGGGACAAACCTAAAAGAAAAGGAATGAATGGATCCATTTTCCCATTGGGCACCTACTATGTGATAAGCACCGTAATAAGATTAGGAAAACAGCAAGAAATAAGTCAGATATAGCCTGACTCTGCTATGTACGGACTTAAAAGCCTTTCAATCTTATAATATTTAATGTAGTTAACCAAAACTATCAAACCACTTAATATCCTTTCTGGGTGACATAATACAATCCCAGAAACTAGGGTGGCCAGATTTAGCAGATAAAATACAAATGACCAGTTGACCTTGAACGTCAGATAAACAATTCTTCAGAATTATATCCTATAATTTATCTGGGAAATGTAGCATGTACTCTGGCCAGTATATATTAAGTTGCAAAACAAATATGAAACATATCTTTTTGTACCAGTGCTCCAAGAGTTAATAATTTCAGGCAAACTAAAACATAACAATCCTCATATTTAAGCGTAGAAACAAGAAAGAAGGGAACTGTGCAATTCCAGGACAGTTGTGAATGGCACAACCTAAGTGAACAAAAGAATGAAAGGTTTAACTCAAATTTTTTTCATGGGATCATGGCTTCTGGATTTGTTTGATAAATATAGTTAGGGGAAACAAAGTCGTGCTGAACAGGGCAAGAGATAAATTCGCCTGTCTTTGAGGATACTATTGCCCCCTATACCACATTAAATAAAAAAAAAGTCAAGGTTAGCAAACTGCCCCTCCAAGCATCTGTCAATTCTATGTGCATCCTCCATGCCACAGCACTAAAATTTCTGGTTTCTAGAGTGAACGCCACACACAGGAAACATGGCAGATTACTGAGACAAATACATGCACACATGGACACACACACATTCTCTCACCCGCCTGATGAGCAGCCTTCCTTGACTTTAATCTTCAATCTTGACCCTACTCAGCATCAGAAATGTCTCCAAGGTAGGATGGCCTCAAACTACCTTCAATACATGTGTAACTTATAGTGCATGGCTAGAGAGGCAATATTCGCAGGGCCCACAGTAAAGCAACCCAATTTATATTTAGAATGTGCTATGTGCTTACTGATATGCTGTTAGACAGCAAAGACTTATACTGCTACAAAAAAACTTGTTTCTTTAGCTTCCTGGTGACACAAATACAGTGACTTTCCCAAAGTCCCTCAGTCCAGTGCAGGGATATACCACAAAAATCATATAGGTCAACAGAATGTGGCAGAAGAGATATGCACCACTTCTAGGCCTGACAAGCTAGATAGGGATGCTGAGCTACAAGACAGAAGGAGCCTGGGTCCGTGAATGACAGTCTAGACTTGAATTACAAAGTTTGCATGAGTTAAAAGCAAACTGTTTTATCATGTTGAAGTAATGAGATTTGAGAAACTGTTATAGCCAGCAGTGTTATTACTATATGCCCAAGCCACTGCAATGCAAATGGAAATCTAAATTACATTTAATGAAATACAATTTAATGCAATCTCTCTTCAACTGTGTCTGTTGCTTGAGTATGATTCATTACACTTCCATAACTTTGGAGAAAAATAAAATCTTTTATCTCAGTTTCATATTGACTCATTCTGCAAAGAAATTTCAGTTTTGCTGAATATGTCTATTTAAACTTTCATAAGCTACATTACCACTATATTTGCAAGTGGCTAAGTTTATACTTCCTCTGGAATAAGAATCACCAAAAAGAATTTGAAAGAAGAAAAATTAATATCAAGGTTTTGTATTACAAGAACAAGCATACCCTACCTTGTGATACAGCTAAAACAATAGCTGTAGATGAATAAAAAAATATATATAGGGCATAGAAACAGACCCACGTACAAATGGAAACTAAGAGAGATATAAATAAATATAAGATAGCACCTGCTTTCGGAGAATATTTTGAGACAATTCACAGCAGGAAAAATTAGTTGAAATGTCTTAGAGAAGAAGCTAAAATGTTGACTGAGCTTGTATGTAAGCTGTTTTAATAACTTTGGCAGTTCCCAAATTCTTCAATCCTTCCCAAATCCAAGAGGTATGTCCCCAAAGCAATTTGCCTCTCTTTTTTATCACCATAACAAAAACATATTTATCGGCAGGATTCCATTGACTACAGAAGATTTTTCAACTTTGAAATCTTAACTCAAATCCTCCTGTTGATGCCAACATCCAATTCCCAAGGTACTCTAGCAGAAAGTCCCTTAAAAATTGAATGTCTCTTTAAAGAGAATAAAGTCCTCCAAGTTATCAATTTCTCGCACTTAAAATGCTGCAAAACTGAGGCAAAGTAAAATAACATTGTAGTTTATGTTCTTGTTATGGAAAGCTTAGGAAAATCATATTCTACAGCTGCTCAAAGAAATCTCTTTCAAAGCCCTCCTTTCATGCATAACTTCAAAATGGAAGACAGAAGAACTAAGAGCTTCTCATTTTCATTTTCAATCAACTTAATTAAGGTACAATTTACATAAAATGAAATCCACTCATTTTAAGTGTACAATTTGATTATTTAATAAAATATAACCAGCACCACAATCAAGTTATAGAACATTTACATAACCCCCACATGCTCCCTCCAGCCCCTTCTAGTCAATTCCCCTCCCTGGTGCGTGTAGACTGGTTTCCATCATTACAGTTTTATCTTTTCCAGCGTTTTGTAAAAATAGAATCATACATTACATCACCTTTTATGTCTGGCTTCTTTCACTTAACACAATGTTTTGAAGATTAATCCAAGTCTTTGCATGTATTTGTAGTACATTTCTGTCTACTGCTGAGTTGAGTATTGCTCTAAGAATGAAAGTATCATCTGTTGATGGGCATTTCTGTTTTTTTCTGTTTTTGTCAGTTATCAGCACTTGTGTACAAGATTTTGGGGGACTTTGTTGTGATTACTGTGGCTTGCAAGTACGTCTTAAAACCAGGTCATTTCAGTCCTCTACCTCACATACTCTTCTTTTGCAAATTTGTTGGGCTATGATAATAGGTCCTGTGTTGTTTTAATACATTTAAGAATCGGGTAGCCAATTTCTTTAAAAAGTCATCATTGTTTTTTATTGCGTTTGCCTACAATCTATGCATTAATTTCTAGCTCTCATTTGAAGAGGTTCCCAGTGTAACCTGTCTCCCATCTCCCACCACTGCCCACCATGACACTGTGCATTTAGACAGGGCTCCTAAACCACCGAGCTGGCTTCTAGTAAGAGTAGCTCTGGGCATCCCAGCCGTCTACAAGTTTCTGCTGCTGGTCCCAGCCTTCCATAGGACTCCTGAGGCCCCAGGAACACAGTCTTTGGCAGCCCACAGTCCCTCCCTAATTATTGTTACTTCTCTACATGTTTATTTCCCAACTTCTCTACAGTGAGCATGCCTTGTCACTACAACCTTAAACTTCAGCAAAAACATTTTCTAAGTGTATTTTACAAACAAGAAAATAATGTTGCTATTATATATATAAAGTCATCTTAAGCAAATTCCTCTCTTTTCAGTTGAAGTCTTAATTCTGTCAAATGCGGTTTGAAACATTTCAAGCCAAAGTGTATAGAGCATATCCATCCCAGAAATGCCACTTTTCTGGCAGCTGGAGAATATTTACCATTTTACTTTAGTTTGTTTTTGCATTTATCTTTCTTGCTAATCTAAGGGTGCCCAGGAGCATTTGGACATAATTATGGAGAAACAAAACAGTATCACAGAACATTCTCTTCCATCCACCACTTTCTATGCAACTGAAATAACAGTCGTTCTTTCCTTCCACAGAGGCCCAACCCAGATTTAGCTAACAATAAATATTTTTCACATGTAATCAACTCAAGAGCTAGTTCACGCACGTAGTTAACACATCACATGAGCTCTCCCTGCCACTAATAAAAATGATCACTTCCTGTGAAACAGAAATCCTTACTTCTTTTCTCATGATGTTTTGTACTACGATTCAGCTTTTTAGAAGCTAGAAGTGAAAGCTGTTTATGATCTTACAGGAGGTATACCTCATTGGCTTTAGATGTGCTGACATTAAGAATTCTCTGGCAGCAACATGTACATCAGAAAACTGTACTTCTCTCACTCCTTACTGAATTCAAAAGCATGAGTTTTGCAGACATTTTAATTAATACGTGCTAACTTCATACTCTTGTTCACTGAAAAACCAGCCCATTAAGCATGAAAAGCTTCGATTTTATGGAGCTCCCTTTTGAAGGCAATCTCGCAGACTTCTGGAAACAAAGACGCTAATAACATGCTCTCAATTTTATTTACAGAAACACAAGACAAGAACTAATTCCAAATGACAGTTCGAATAGAATAAAACAAATGAAAAAATGGCTTAGGAAGGATGGTGAGAATACTCAATTTCTCACTTCTGACCAGTCATTTGATATAGAATATTCTGGTATCATTGAAATAAAACTTACTCAACTATTTTTTTAAAGTTTTTTTAAACTTGGTATTTGATTTAAAAGGTCTGGTCCACTTAAGAAATCATCTTTACTCTTTGTCCCAGTTCTAAACGGCTAAGTAGAGATTTAAAGGAAAAGCATGGTATTAATAACCATGAAGGGCAGCCCATCACATGGGAGGGACGCAACTCTTCCTTTTAGGCGAGGCTTGCAGAAGCAGTCAACCTGACTGAGTAGAGAATATGGAGAATTAAAAAGCAAAGTAAAAGTGACCAAGACAGGTGCTGTGCTTTGAAATAACCCAAAAAGTACATTTAAGTATACCCGTATAGTTTTGGTGGCCTTAATTTACAGTAACGACCAGTCTCTTCAATTGATCTGAGGCAGGTCACCCAAAAGCACAACCTTCCCAAGTTCACTGCCCTCTCACATACTAAGTTCAAGACAATAACCCCAGTGCCTTCCTTTATAACTGATGTCTGGGTTCTTGCTCTAATTCCCTTCCACTCACCCTACTGGAATCTCAGACTAGTCAGTTAACCTCCTGGGCTGTTATGGACTGAATTGTGTCTCCCCCAAATTCCTATGTTGAAGCCCTAATACCCAATGTAATGGTATTTGGACATTGGGGCTTTTAAAGGTAATTAAGGATAAATGAGGCCAGAGGGTACAATTCTAAACCGTTAGGACTGGTTTCCTGTTAAGAAAAAGAAGACAGATGGAGGACAAACTATCTGAAGGCACGGCTAGAAGGTGGCAGTCTACAAGCCAAGCAGAGAGAGGCCTCAGGAGAAACCAACCCTGCCCGCACATGGAACTTGGACTTCCCCAGCTTCCCAACCACTGAGGAAACAAATATCTGTTGCTTAAGCCATCCAGTTGGCCATATTTAGTTATGTCAGCCCAGGAGGACTAACAGATCTAACTTCAGATTCTTCACCTATTTTTGATGATCCCTCAAAATCGAACAATGAAACCACCTCCTAGTTGAAAATTCAAAAGGCTTTGTGAAGCAAAGTATCCAGAAGACAGTAGGAACATAGTCACTAGTATGCTATACTTGGCATCACTAAGCATCCCTAGTGAAAGCAGGATAGATGAACACCTAGTGGCTTGTTCTGGAACTCTGCTCTCCATCCTTGTCCACCAACGCCAGACCCAGAATATTACAACTTGAAGTGCATTCACACCAGCCATTTATATCCAAGCACTCTATGCCACACACTCAGAAAACAAAGTGGGAGGTGAGGTGCACCGATACCAGAGAGGACAGGATGGGAGACAGATAAGAGGTCCATACTGTAACAAGAGTCATCTGCAAAGAATACCCATTTGGAAAGACGGCTCTGAACACACACGTAAATAATCTTTCCGTGGATTCCACATTTGAGATGCTAAATGACCTCAGGTGTATTTCTGTATTTCAAGATGGAAAGCAGAGCAAAATGGAATGACCATAGAAAACAAAGCCCAAAATATAAATAAATAAGCCTACAAATTAAGCCTTCATTGGCTTGGAATAACAATCTGGCTGAAATAAAACCCAACTGTGTAAGCCTGGAGATCGGTCTTCCTTATATTTCCACTTTCAACAACTTAAGAGGATGAGACACCAAAATCACAAGTGCACATTAGAAACAGATTTTTAAATAAATTAAGACCCACAAGAAAGGAAGTTTTGTACTCTCAACAAGCCCCCCTACCAGGAAGAATATTTTTTGAGAGAAAAATAATCTTGTGGCCCAATAAAGAAATCTGTATGAGAAAAAAAAACTTGACAATAAAAATCTTCCAGATGATTCTAAGACCAATTTTTATCAAAGCTCATTCCAACAATTGGAACCACAAATGTGTGTGTGTATGTGTGGGAAGAAATGGTTTGAGAGAATCAGCATGTCAAAAGGAGATGCTACTAAGGTGACCAGACGTCCTGCTTTTGTCGGGACAGTCCCAATTTTTAACAATTTGTTCCGCATCCCGCTGTGTTTTAAAAAAGCCCCGATGTTTGGAAAGAATGCACGACAAGCTAGGGAACGGTGGGAGATAGACCAAACTTTTAATCAAGAACCCCCTCCCCCCCCGGTCAATGGTGTCTCGCTTTACCAATGTTAAAATCTGGTCACCTTATTATACCAAACAATCTCCTATCAAGGCACACATCTTTTTTGACAAATAAGCTAAAAAAAAAAAAAAGAAGACGAATATAAGAATAAGCTGTCTGAAATGTTGACTTGCCCCAGAACAATACCTTCTGAAGTCTTAAAGCTGACTTTTACTTCATTCATCCTATTAAGTTACTGTGCTGGGACTAATAGAAGTGGTAATATAGATAGGAAATAAAAACAAAGAAACAAACCCATAACCTTGTGGATAATAACACCTAACATTAAAACAGCGCTCTTGTTTTATAGATGAGCTTCCACAGAAACCACTTCAGCACTGAAGGCATGAAATAGACAGAAATGCATGAGGAGGAGCCAGGGATGGAAAATGTATCTGGGAATGGGTAGGTACACACATTTGGTCCAAGTGTGCAGGTTTCTCTGTTAGGAGTAGGATCACTGCAGGCATAAAATCTAAATGTCTGAAATAAATCAGATTAAGCTAGTAAAAGCCCTGTGATTTCTTCTGTGAGTTTCTAAGTAGGTTGGCTAAATCCAAACTCTGCACGCCCCATTGTGATAGATGTAGCAAAAGCCCACAGCATTGTGGGTATGAATGTACATGTCCTATAGAATATTTGGCAACTTGTGTAAAATTCATTTAAAAACATTCAGTCAAGAGACTCCACCTGCACCTCAAGCCAATTTTACCCCATCCGTCCAAGAAAAAGAAGTAGGGAGATAGAAGCTAAGAAAACCAACTCTCTAGTCCCCAGGAATTATTCTGAGTCCCAGTTTTCTCAGCTGTAAAATAAAGATAGCAACACCTTTCCTGTAGGAGCAGAGGGGGAAATAGTGTGAAAAGCTGTGAAGTAAGGGCCTGAATCCACGAAAGCATGTGACAGTGGTTAACAATGTTAGCTCCAAAGCCAGGAAGCCTGGGTTCAAGTCCAACCCAGTCTCTTACCAGCTTTGTGATCCCTGAGGCCCAGGCTTAACCTCTCTGTGCCTCAAGATTTCCATAAAAAATGAGACTGTACCAGCACTTAACTCATAGGGTTGTTATGAGCACTAAATGAGTTAGCGCAGGCAAAGGGTTTTGAGCAACGCCTGGCATGTAATAACATTAGAAAAGACAGAGAGCAAGATAGTTATTATTTGCAGCAGCAAATTCAATATTCCAAATCCTATTTCCGATTCCAATAATTTTTAAAGTGGAGCTTCTATCACCATGTCAAAACTAAAAGCACAGCTGTGGAGAGAATATGCCCGTTACAGTTAGATGGAAATGTGAATTCATTTGCATGGAATTGTGCATGCAAAGCACCTCCTTCAACTTGGTAGGCTGAACAACATGATTACACTTATTTTGGCAGATATAATTTCTTGATTGACTCTTTCTGAAATATTTTATCAGCTATAAATATATACATCAATGTATAAATAAAATAAAATTCTTTGTCTGGAAATATTTTTTTAAATATTAGTTAAAAAAAAACAACAACATTCCACCTAGCATAGCTCTTACCAATTAAGATGTGAGTTGATTCTCTTTTCTCTTTGAATAAGTCATTTTTAGTCTTCTCATCTGAGGCCATTAAAAAAATTCACCACCATAGCTATGCATCACATAGATATATATTCAAACTGTATATCTATGTGTGTGTGTGTGTGTGTGTGTGTGTGTATATACACACACACACACACATAGATATACAGGTTTGACCTCAGCTATAAGTACACATATCACTAAAAAAACATATTATTCTTCGCAGCTAAATGCCCATCACTCTCTTATCTGTCACAAAAACTTGAGAATACCAGACTGGGCGAGTTAAGGCTTCCTGTGTTAAACCTGAGTGTCTGTTACTTAAGCATTCTCATTGAGTCTTAAAAATGAAAGGAAGCCACTAAGCGAAAACAAAGCACAAATTTCACTTTGGCTCCACAAATCATGATGTGCGGTGCTCTCATGATGAAGGGAACCGTCACCAGTTTTAATCCACGCAGAGATGGAGAAGAAATTGTCAACAAACCCAGAGAAATCCCTAAAGACTGCTTTCCATTAAAAATGAATATTTATGTATGTCTACCATACATGTTTTATGTTTCACATGTTTGTTTGATATATGTTAAGATACCTATATATAGAGAGATTTATTTTGTTTTATGGTTGAAATACAATCACATGACTAAATTAAACATGATTAACCAGAAGACGAAAGCATCCTTTATTACAAGAGTAACAAAGCTCACACTGTATGATTCCAAAGCATAGCAAAACTCCCATGGTGAAGTTTCCAAAAACATGGCAATTCTGATTTGCTACACAGGCTTTCAGAACTGGCAGCATTCCCGGGGTTATGCCAGATGACATCACAGCATTTCTCAAAAACACTCTTAAATACACTTTTCAGTGAATAAATTCTCCCGAGCTCTGATGTATGTCTAACGCTTACGGACAACTTACTGCGTGTATCACAGGTGCCATCATCACACTGCAGTAGGGCAATCATCCCATGCAAAGGGTTCCACCTTCTGTCTCTTGGATCTGCACCTGCTCCAGGATGCATGGATCACATGGTATCACCAAACCGAAATGGAGGAAGCAGTCTTCCTTATTGCCACGCTAAACCAACAGAGCCAACAGATCACAGGCAAGGCAACCTTTTACCCCAAGTTCAGGACACGACAGCCGCTCATTAACATGACTAAGTGATTTTTTCTGGACTGGGCTGCAGGCCCCTTACTTGATGGTTGATAGAAAAGTTCAATGCAAAAAAAAAAAAGCTGTGTCATACAAAAAGAAAACCATAAAACCCTACGGGGGCCATCCATGTTGCAAATACACTTTTCTTGTGGATGAACACACAGCTCCCTGACATTATCAAGTGATTTGATTCAGACTGTAGCTGAGTTAAAAAGGGATGTGGGGGAGCAACAGGGAGGGCCACACAGGATTTGCTTTCGAGTAGCTCAGCCACGAAGGCTTTCTTTTTGGACCGATCTTTGAGTTGCAGGGTCTCCCCGGTGGTGTCCTGTATGTCAGTGACCGGCTAAGTGGGGCGTGATGAATGGCCCCCAGCCAGCACCAGGGGCAACACAAGCCCGCTTGGCCCCGGCCCCGGAAACAGAAAGGTCATTCATTGCCAAACGTGAACAAACAGAGTGCACGTGTGTGATAAATAACGGTCATTATTGAACTACAATGCTCGCTGGGAATTCCTCAACACTTTCTTGACATTAATGTACTATTGGTGGAGGGTTGAGGGAGACTCTCTCAGTATTATTTAGTGCTTCATGTTTTCTGTGGGATAGCACACAGACACATACTTCTCCTTCGTGTGATCAAATACAACCTCTTTTCTTTTCTCATGGGGCACATCAAGACGGTTCCTGCTTTCTCACAAGTACATACACATGTGCATGCACGCACATTCCATGTGCAAAGGATGTTTATCTGTAGCAAGGCAAGCAGGTACCAATAAAACGTAACAATGAACAGACTGGAGAAATGGTCCATTCTGGGCTTTGACTTCCTCTGACGACAAGGTCAGTCACATAGGTAAGTATATTACATCCAGGACCAAAAGGGGAAAAAAGGAAATAGCAGAAGATGTTGGCCCAAATAAAGTGACACCTCAGGGAAAAGTAAACACAACCCACCTCTTTTCACATAAACTTTGTCACTGTGCCTTCACACAGGCTGGTGTCACTGCAGGCAAGACTTGTCACTCTTCCCCCAAAAGTCCTTACAAAGTCAATTCCCACTGACGTATGTCCAACAGCCATTCCAACACATCCCGCCCCAGCCACGCACATTTTGTCACCCACCTCCTCGGGGTTCACACAGCAGTTCCCTGACAGACTAGACCTAACACCAGCTGGGGTGCATGGCAGCTGTAGTTGACCGGTCCATGCATCCGTCCACTCACCTCGTGGCATGAACCACCTGCCAGGCTTGGGGCAAGTAGAGTAGAGGGCAGGCTGTGTACAAAAACAGACACGCTGACCCTGTTCCAGTTCAGCGGCATTCTCCCCAGAGAACGGAGGACTGATGACTTCTGCTGTGCCCACTTGCTGCCAACTACTCCTTGTACACTAGCTGCATGACACATGTGTTGCTGTATGATGCTATGAAAGGGTTTATTTACTGTGTCTTCCAGGTTTGATTATTGCATATGATTATTACTCCTTTCACTAGCCTAGGATTGTAAACCTTTAAAATGTGAATGACAATAATCCCAATGCTTGTAATGTAAAACCTATAAGACCTGACTATATATAATGAGAAGAAAGGGCTTCTAGAAAATGAAAATCACATACCTATAATATGTAGCAATTACTCGGTACTACTGCCAACACAAAAACTAAGTATTATAAATTGAACATAAGTGAATAATGCATAATTATCTTGATTTGATAACTGTGAGTTGATTTAAGAAAAAGTACTTTTTAATGGTATGAACAGTATCTGATATGTCCAAATAAAAGACAACTAAGGGTCTCTCTTCAAGTAGTACATATGAGGTAATGTGCTGTTTTATTATCTCTTAATATAGACATTTTTAAGGTATTTATAATGAGCACAGCACATACTCTACTCTTGAAATAATTCTACAAAGTACATAATATTTCTTTGGATTGCAAAGCTAGCTATATTTTTAAGAAAAAATACCAGTGACAACCTATATTTTAGAATAAAAAATTCTTTGTATTTTATCTACTTGACATTAATATTTATATCCTTTTACATCCAATTACAATTGTACCATCTAATAATGAGAGGAAGACTAATACATGATTGATAGGTAGATAGATAGTAGATGATATAGATAAATAGATAGATACATGACATAGATTGATATTCCTAAATAGGGATATATAAAGACTATATATGTATGCAAACACACACACATACACATATATATGCCAACAAACTATCCTTACAGTCAGGGATGTTTCCATGGACTAAAGGACGGATCAGGGATGTCACTGCACGCCAAGAAGCCAGGAGAAGAGTCTTCAGTGGTTAGATGGGATCTAAAAGATGTGTGACCTTGGATCCCTGACTAATATTGGCATCCCCAGATTCATCCTCCACCCCTATGACAAGGGTTGTCATGGTGGTGGGCAGAGGAACCAAGTGTAGAAAGATCACAATGGGAACCAGACATGGAAATGACAATAAACTCAAAACTGGGAGTCTTTATTTTGACCCCATAGGTCTCAGGGTAAACTAAGCTATGTTGCAGAAACAAACAGTCCTCCAAAACAAGAAGACTGGTGTTTTCCTGCTTATGCTGCAGCTGTCCAGTCTAGGAGACTCAGTTCAACACCCCTGTCCCCACTCTCAGGTGCTAGGGCTGCAGGTAGCTCCACCTTCATGCTTCCCTAAAGGCAGAGGATTGACAAGGGGTACACAGGAAAGCGTGCACCCACTCTTAAAGCTTCCACCACAGGGTAGCACTATGCACACGCACTCCCATTTTACTGCCCGTTCTGAGTCTCGGGCCATCCCCACCTCAGAAGAGGGCAGGGAGTTTTAATGCTATTGTCTGTACACAGGTATAATGCTAAAAAAATATATATATATATATTTTTTAAGATTTATTTTATTGTTTTTGACAGAGACAGAGGAAGACAGACAGAAGGGGGAGGGCCCAGAGTAGTCTCCCTAGTCGTACATCATCAGTTTCTAACATGGTTTTGTTCCACACAGGTGGGCGGGGGCCGTGCAGGGTGGGAACTGGGCTGGGGGCCTCCCACATGGGAGGTGATCCCCCTCGAGCCAGGGGCTGAACCAGGGGCAAGAACTGAACTGGGGGCCTCCTGCAGGGGAAGCACACCTCAGTTCAGCATATGGGTCTGCAATAGGCCTGGGCTGGGATTCAATCCCTGGTCCCGGGGCTGCAAAGTAAGTGCTTAACTCACTGAGCCATCCCAACTTCCCCTAAAAATATTTCTTGAAGTACAGAAATTACTACTTCAGTCTCCAAATGATTTCAGACCAGGTTAGGTCTTGCCACCATGTGATCAATTTTTACAAAACCTTCCATTTTCAGAAAATTTTATGTTTGAGCATTGTGTCTAAGGAACTTTAGTCCTATAACACTTAACAGACAGAGAACAGAGGAGTCATTCATCTTTGCTTTGGAAAAAAGATTATTCAGGGTGGTGGAATAAACAAGTGGCAGGGTAAGAAGGGAGTATTTGTATCACTATTTTTTTTTAAAATACATAGTTCTTAATTCCAGACTCCCACGAACATAAACATCTAAACATTCTTATGTTTTTCATAACTTAGAAGTAACCGAAAGTGAAAAGGGCAAAACAGTACGGACAAAAGAATTTTAAGTTCTGGAAGATTTGGAGAACTTGCCCAGGTGACAGCAAGATTACTGTCAAACAACTTCTGTGGCAATGGAAGGGTCCAGGGAAAGGACAAATGCATTTCCCAGTGATCCCCAGTGACCTGCACTGATCACCAATAACCTCCTTGTTGTTATTACACTGGATCCATCAAGACAGATTTTTCTCCTGGTGCCTCTGTGATTTGAATGTGATGTCCACCATATGCGACACATCCAGGAAGAGAGGTATGCCTCCGATAGAAGAAGAATGAATGTTTTCAGCAGACAGACTCTGAATCTCCAGGGGAGAAAGAGATGAAGAGGCTTCTCCAGACCACACCATCCAAAAACCAAACTTGGGAAAGCCGGGAGGGCTCAGTGGGTTAAGTGCTCGCTTTGAAGCCCTGAGGACCGAGGATCAAATCCCGGCTCCGGCCCAGGCAGACCCACATGCCAGTGTGTGCTTCCCGAATGCAGTGAGGCCCCCAGTTCAGTTAAAAAACAAAAAAACAAAACACAACGACAACAACAAACAAAACAAAAAACAACAGAAACCACACTCACCAAAAAATTTTTTAATTTTTCTTTCCATTTTCAGAAATCTATTTTATTTTTTCAAAACTGTATAGATAGTTGTTAATGATAATTGTGGTCAAGAAATTTTGAGAATTCTTCATGTTCCACAAACAATGCTTTTTTACATGGATTATCTCTATGAACCTTGTGAAATTGTTACCATTACCTTCATTTTCTCAACAAGATGATGGAATTTGCATTAATAGAACTGTGATCAAATCTGGGTCATATTCCAATTTTGTGAAATTTAGCTACCACAAAATATTATTAAAAACCTTAACTATTAATACACATTATAAAATCGCTAACTTAACAGGTTTGAAATATGTAAATGTCCACATTGCTCCTTTGTGTATTCTGGTCCTTACTATTTCCAAGGGTCATGCCTAAAAGCAAAATCATTTCCTAAATGACCACAAGTACCTACTTGTAATTTTTTGTGGCTGTTCTATTTATTCTGTGTTCAATATGACCAGTCTTCTCCACGAAGCATTTAATTTACTGATTTTCAAAATAATGCCTGAGTGGACAGCAGCCCCTCGGCCTTCTCTGACTTGGTGATCTGTGTGTCGAGCCACACAGATGTGTTATGTTAGCAAGTTCTTACAAATTACCCAGGAAGTCTCCAGACCATGGAAGCAACAAAGCTAAGTTTCCTGGTACATTTTCAATGTTCTGACCCTTCTCTCAAATCACCCTCAGGGCAGACATAGGAGCCAGGGTTGAAAGACAATCCTTTCTACCTACTTTGGAATGTCTCCTGCAGCTTGCATTCCTTCAGAGGTTGAGAGGTTGCCTACCTCTCAAAGCAGGTCCCTGAGCCATACCTGGTCAGTCAACTGGATGTCACACACATTTCCCCCATTCACTTAGGCTCTGTCTTAAGAGGGTCTTGAAATCTAAGGAAGCCAGTTGGACCTTATAGGACTTATAAACTTGAGATTGTGTCAATCACGAAAATCATTGTTTTAGTGAAACACCCCACAGAAAGCGACAATGAACTTGCAGCTATAATCTCTCCATCTTCAATGTAAATTCTGGTTCACTTCTACGTAACTATCCTACCTGTGCAACCCTGAAGTAATGCTCCAAACGGGTGTGTTAATGAACACTGCTTACTGTTTTATGAAGTAGAATTTCACCAACGAAAAAAGCAAACCAATAAAAACTCTTCCAGGTTTCCCAGGCAGAAGGAACACATTCATCTATAAATGCCAAGTATTTTCTATGGAAAAGTCTAGAAAGGTTTTATAATAACTCAACAGGAATACTTTAGTCTGGGAAACTATTCAAAGTCTTGGACCCATATTTCACAAGTGTCAACACATTTTTCAGAATCATTAAAACACTGATATAGTATATCTATTAATATACCAAATCACCACAATGCATTTTTAAATACCTTCCAATTTTATTGATCAATTATACCTTAGTAAAGCTGAAATTAAAATAATGAAATTTAAAAGAACACACTGATATAAATCAGTATGTTCGCTGGACATACAAATGCAAGAACCAAAGACATTCCCGTCGTTCTACTTTATCAGTTTCTACTCGCTCTGTGAATCCTTGTGAGTTTCGTGTCCATCAGGAACCGGGCATTTGGTGGGATGTTTCTGCTTTATTTTTTTCTGTTTTGTTTCACTTAATACCTAGTCTATGAAATAAAACATAAATGACCATCATAATCTTTGTTTTCCATCACTTTTACTAAATTAAATTCTATTCCATTTTAATTACACAGATTTCTTACACCAAAGGTGCATACCACAGTTAATCTCTACTTAATCTTTTCTGTTGAGTAATGTGATTTCACTAATAACCTTTGTGTCACTGCTTCATTAATTCCAGCTCCATCAATCTCCCAATGTAACCAAATTTTCAGGTGCAAAGTACACAAATTGGGGTGAGGTGAATGGTGGAAAATATTCAACCTGGGGTAATTACATGCCTCAGTAACCCTGATGAGGAAATACAACACAATGAATACCACAGCGATGTTGACCCTCAACGGCCACAGAGAAGGGACAGAGACCCTTGTTCTTCTCTTCCCCTTGGAGAGAAACACAAGGAAGGTGTTTTCTCAGTGCCCTCGACCATGTAAAGGATCTGTCTAAAAGAAGTATTGTTTTTCTGTGTCTTCTTATTGCAGGGGATTGTCTGAGCACACAGGTACAGATGAAATTCTCCTACCCTGTGTGGCTGGGCTAGTAAAGATTGCTACAAGGATGAACAACGATTTCAGCACCAAACACACCCTATTGGTGGCCACGTGAAAAATAATCTCACACTGGAAAACTCCTCATTGCTGAAATGGGAGAGTAAATCTCTGGGCTATTAGTATTCTTACAAATCTAACATTCTCGAAAATGTAGCTCCTTTTCTTCAAATGCCTAATTTATTTGTCTCATTTGGATTTTCCAAACAGTAAGGATCCCTGTGAGAACAGAGAGATTTTTTTCTTTGCTTTTCTACAGAAGGTTGCTGTTCTACCTTCATTACCAGAGCTAGCTGAGGGCTTCCGCTGGTGAATTATTAGTGAAGAAAGTTCAGGGACAACATTAATGTGTTCCACCTCATTAATGGAGAAGTTAAGTCTGAAGTAAGGGACAAAAAAAAGAAAAATTCTCTCAACCTCAAGCCACAATTCCCAACAGGTCAGTTTATTTTCAGGCTCCTTTTTATCTTCTCCAATTGTACTGCAAAACCCCGCCATTGCTTACCTCATATTTGGGGATGTGGATGGAAAGTGAAGAGGAGAACAATACGTAACAGGCAAGGCAGTCAAAGAAACCCGACTGAAAAGACAAGAATGTCTGCCTCGAGGAGCTATTCCAAAAACAAACTCTGAACAAACCTGTAAGGCTTCCCAGTCAGAATACAGAGATTCTTTTCTTGGCTCTGCCACTGAAATGCACGCAGAAGTGCTTGGGGCAACCAGTTCCTGAACCGGTGTGGGGTACAGTTACCTACTCCTGGGACAGGAAGGAGTGAGGCACATTACTAGGACGGGTGAGAGGCAGAGATATGACTTGGGCCTGGGCCGGCACTGACTGCTAAACCTGCCCCATACAAGTTAGGACATACATGATGTCCTAGGGGCTCTGTTTACTCATCTATAAAATGGGGACACACTGGTGGCTACTTCACGAAGGTGCCACGAAACCTAGTGGTGCCATGCTTCAAAGCGCTCAGCACACTTCCTGGGAGAATGCCATCTGTCACTGTGATCCCTCGTAATGTCATCACTCTGACTGTGACTCGTCCTTACCTCACGTTGCTCTCCCCTGTTTGTACCTCCAGGACCTTCCTGTCTCTCCCTCCTCTTATGACTCTTGCTTGTGCCCTTCGGGTTACCCTAGTTTCCCTTCTCATAACAAGTCACTTAGCATCGCGGCCTCCATTTTCCGGCCTTCAAAATAAAACAAACAGAACCTACCCCCCAAATTAAGTCATGTCAAGCACATAAAACTTCTCCGGGTGTTTGTCAACCTGAGAAGAGCACACTAATGAGAACTGATGGAAAACAAACGAGAACAAAACAAGGATGCTATTTGTTGCTACTGGGATTGTTAATATTATTGAAAAAGTTAAGATTCTTAAGGCTAAGGAGTAACTATCAATAGCTAGAGTAAATCTCCAATGAGATGAATACTACAAAATGTAGACAAAAATTCGTAAGACACACAGCATTAACACATTCTAACCAAGGAAAGCATTATTTGAAATGCTTGGTGCACAAAAAAGGAGTAAGTACATACGCCTAAATGTTCATAGTGAATCCAAAAAAATAAATAAATAAATCATGTCTTATACAGGTGTTAGAGGTGGTAAGTAATTGAGTTCTTCAAGGGGCCCAGGAACCATAGGAAGTCATATTCACATATAATTTCTCACCACCCTAACAGATGTACAAAAAAGGAACCTCTGAGGATGAACACTGTCGCTGTTAGGAGAACAAGCCCCAGCGACTGGGATCCTCAACTTACTGAACAGCAAAACCTGCTTTTCCGGTCTCTGTGACCACAGAGATTCAACACCACTGAATTACTGTTTGATCACATACAGACAAGGGACACGGGTATGAGAAATTTAAAAAATGTGCTTTCTGTGGTGGCGATTAACTTTATGTGTGAGCTCGACTGCTTAGGTTTGGGTGAAACATTATTTCAAGGTGTGTCTGTTAAGGTGTTTCTAGATGAGATTCACATGGACTTGGATTCTAGATTAGAATCTAGATTCTAGACTTATTTATGGACAGGCTGAGAAACGCAAAGAGCCCTCCTCAATGCACATGAGCATCAAGCAATCGGATGGGGGCCTAAACTGAATAAAAAGGCAACGGAATGAAATTAATCTCTGTCGGTTAGGCTGAGACACTGGTTTTCTGAGGCCTCCGGACTCAGATGGAACTTATACCACTGTCCCTTCTCAGTCTGGGATTTTCAGCCTCTTCAATCACCTGACCTGACTCCATATAACAACTCTCTTATTTTGATTGGCTTGGTTTGCTTTATTTTGATTTATATATATCCTATTGTTCTGCTTCTCTGGTGAACTCTAGTAATATACTAATAATACTGTATTTCTAGTGAGTTATTCAGTGTTCCATCTCCTCTACTTCTTTGGTTAAACTTTTTTCCTTAATATATCCTTTATCATTATTACTAACAAAAGCCCAACTATCATTAAACACTTAAAAATAGAACTTACCAATTCCTAAACATCCAATATGCACATTTTCCCATTTATATAATAATCATTTTCTATTTTACAATTTGTTTGCTTGAATCAAGATCCAAAAAAAGTCTATACATTGGGAATGCAGGGATAGCTCCACGGTTAGTGCTTGCCTCGTAATCACAAGATTCTCAGCCCCAGTCCATGCAAATCCACTGCTGAACTTCGGTGCAACTGGTAAAGGTTGGGATGGTGGTGAAGGCTCTCACATCCCATGTGGGAGGCCCCCCCAGTTCGGTTCCCACTTCGTGCGGCCCCACATTCACCTGTGTGGAATGAAACTATCACAACTAATGATGTACAACTATGGAGACTGCTCTGGGCTCTTCTCTCTCTCTCTCGCTCTTCTCTCTCTCTCTCTCTCTCTCTCTCTCTCTCTCTCTCTCTCTCTCTCTCTTTCGCTCTCGCTTTCTCTCCTTCACTCAAACAATAAAATAATCTTAAAAAAAAAGAAAATCCCCATACAGGTACATTAATAAGATAAACTGATATACTACTAAACCTTTCAAACTACAAGTTCACCTTTAATCTCCTTTACCAACTTCGTTTTAAAACTAAATCTTTTGTATTGTAATGTTTCCCACGGTCTGAATTTTGTCAGTTTTGCTGATGACAGCTCCCTGGTGTCTTTTAATATGTTACCCTATTTATTTTCTGTAAATTGATATAGGTCTAGAAGCTTGACCAGACTAAAGTTCCATATATTTTTTGGCAAAATTAGTTCATAGGTAGCGTCGTTTGCATCTATGAAGTGCATCATATCTACATGTCTCTCTATTTATAATGCTAATGGCCCTCAATTATTATCATGTAGATCCATGAATTTATTTGGGGTGACCAATCAGTATCACCACTAGTGTAATCTTCCCTAAATCCACCAAAAACCACAATTACAATGATCTCAAAGACAAAAGTATGGCTTTGTTAGCTGAAATACTTCATGAAGAGAAAGACTTTTGATCAACCATTTAGTTGCCTGCCTGTACTTATACGGTCAATGCTTTTCCAAGTTTCACGGTTGTCTGAAGCTTATTCTCTATTAAATTCTTCAGAAAGTGCTCACAGAAATAATATGCCCTGATTTCTGGCATACTCACAATAATTTGCCTGCTGGTTTATACTTGAAGATCAGTTTGCCAGGTAATAACTTTCATGGCTCACATTTTCTTTCTGTGATTATCTTAAACATGATACTCCATTGTTTTTTTTGGCATTGCTGCCCAAAATCAAAAAAGTCTCGTGAAATCTAATTTTCTCTCCTTTATATAGTGATAAAGCCATTTTCCTTGGACACTCAAAGGTTTCTTTTTGCTTTCATTAAAGACCCTACTTTAACTATACTATGGCTCAGTGAGAGTGTGACATGATTTTATGAGAAATAAAGTGGCCCTTTCTACACGTAGGTTCAAGGACTCATTTTAAGTAAATTTTTGTTTTTTTTTAAATATTTTTTTGATTTTCCATTTCTCCTTGTAGTACTCCTATTATTTATACTTGGTTCACTTAGTTTTTATACAACTTTTCCTAAAATATTTTTTCACTTCTCTATTTTCCTTTGATTATTAAAATGTTCGATGTCCAATCCACCACCTCTACTTCCGCAAAGTATTAACAATTGTTTATTTGCCATTACATTTTTTCTAGTTTATGCCTAATTTCTGAAATCATTGTTTTATTTCTGCATTTTTTCCTGAATTCTGCCATTTTTCTTTTCAAATGCATTACTTCTGAGTTTCTCTAATACAATGTATAATGCTCCTATCATGTTCTTAATATTTTTGTCATTTCAAAATACCAAGTAGATAGTTTCCAACTGTTGGGAGTCCTGTTCCTTATTTTTCCTCTTTAATAATTACTCTGTGTGAAGTGCAATTACAAAGCCAACTATTCATTTTTTTTTATGTGAAATAAATATTCCCAAACACCCTGGGGAGGGAGAGTTGTAGCTGAGATTCTCACTCAAAGGTCCAGATCCACTGTTTTTATTATCTTCACAAAGTGGTTCTAAAAACTGACCTTGAGCTTTCACAGATCAGTGTTTTCAGTTCCCACACATTTATCTGAGCCTTCTCTTCCCTTGACCTTCACCACCCCCCTCTTACTCAATGTGGATTCCACTCCGGGTACTTCCTCCTAGACGCACAGTTCTACCATAAAAGGGCCATCCGGTTTGTTAGTCTGTAAAATGACAGAGTCCAGACATTCCAGGTGGCCCATCACACTTGCCTATGACCACCTGTGGCTAATTTGGGAAGTTAAGCTATTCCTTTGCTTTCTCTTCCTCTGGGGCCAATTCCATAGGTCTTAGCTGTTTGATGATTTGCCTCAGCCACCCATACACTGAGACAGATAGAGATACCTGGTAACCTAATTTGATTGCAGACAGTGTTTGGGGTTGTATAGTTTAGTTTTCTTCGTTTCTCTCTTTTTCATGTAAAACTGTTAGATTTAAAAGCTGTCACCACTGGTGTTTTCTTCCCAGAGTTCATCACAAACTAAAATGATAATGGTTCTAAAGTCAAAACAATCTTTTTGTATTTCTTATAAATATTAAGTTCAAAAATATTTCAACTGTCCTCCAAGTCAAATACTCCCACCTACCAATGTATTGTACGAAATTTTTCAATCACTTTTCAAATTTTTCATGACATCATTTTAATGATTTAAATGAGAAAGGTTAAAAATTCCTTTTTTCTTAGATTATCATTAGCTCTTTGTATATGTATCATAAAATATATACAGAAAAAAGTTAATAATAAAACCCTGATGTACCTACCAACAAGCTTCACAGCACTAAATTTAAATTAATGTAATCACTAAATCATCTCCTCCCAAAAGCTCTATTTCCATGTGAATTTAGAAGAGAAACTAGCTGTGCTAATCAGCACAGAAGACAGCAGCCCTGTTCCACCAAAGCCCCCAAATCTCGTCACTTCTCCGTGTCTCCCCCATTGTCACCCTCACCCAAACTTTCATCATGTCTCACCAAGGCCACTCAAAAATGGTCACTGATGTCCCTCCTCAATTCACTTTCAAATAATGTATACACGATCTGAATATATAGGGCCATGGGTATTCTTGGCCCCCACAACCTTAAGAACCAGAGGAGTCACAGCTGTACAGTAGCTAGATGCCATACAGTCAACAGCCCACCGTTTTTTCTGGGGTTAAGAACTCTGTCAGGGAATGCCAAGACAGGAAAGCCCGATGGCTCAGCAGGTTGAGCACTCGCATTACAGTCCCGGGGACCAGGATCAAATCCCAGCCCTGGCCTTGCCCCCAGCCCTACAGAATGAAACTATGTGGAAAGCTAGTGAGGTGTAGCTGTGGAGACAGCTGTGGTTCCTCCCACTTCTCTGTGTCTCTCTGTCAAAAACAATAAAAATAAAAACAATATAAATAAAGGGATGCCAAGACACAAACTAGCATCGAGGGTGAAGTCCAACTCTGAACTCTAAGCTACATTGCTATTTGAACTTCACCTCCTTGGGCCTCAATTTCCTCATCTAATACATGATCTTTAAGTCACCTTACAGACTGTATAACAAAGTTAAGAGAGTTATTCAACAGCAGGCAACAGACACCCAGCAGATTAAAGGCATTAGTAGCTCTGCTCTATTGAAAAAAATCTCCATTGGTAGTGATATTTTCAGAGATGAAAGATGGCATACCCAGTGATTTTTACGAACTAATACAGCCTACGAATAAACAAAAATAAAAACAACAAGGTGCATTCTACAATTTTAAACACTAAGCTACGTTTCTAGGACAAACTAGGAACAGACCTGCTCTGTTGGCGGCCATACCCCTGGTACCAGTCACAGAGCCCAACGTGTGACAGAGCTTTATAAGCATTTGCTGGATGGATGCATGGGTCTCCCTTAACCTTATAAAGAGCCACTGCATCTTCATCTTGCTTGGTAATGACTGAGACCACAGAGCAATATGGTTCTCAATAAGCATTGGCAATAAAGAAGGCATAAACTACTTCTACTCAGTAAAACAATGAAGCCCGTCACCTGGGTCCCTACAATCTTGCCAATATATAAGCTTGTGTCTCCTATTAGCTCAAATGAGAGATGACACTGGAAAATGGTTATCCTCATTATAATGTATTCCATCTCTTGGCTGCACTGGAAACAGGATTATAGTCAGCAAAATGAGATTTCTTTTAATACTAAACAAAACTAAATCCGAGAACGCAGAACCATTAACAACCCAACTAGCAGGCAGGTCCCATAGGACCTGAATCTGAGGCACCCCTGCAGAAGGGGAAACGGACAAGATTCAGAGCGAGGCAGGTGCGAGTCTGCATCCTGGTTCCACCACTGGTCAGCCTATGCCTCAGCACGGTTATTTATAAAATAGGGGTAAAATGTAGTTCCAATAGCAAGTGGCTGCCCCGGGGGTAAACATGATCAGGTATGCAAAGCACTCTGCAGGGTGCTGGGCACAACCAAGTGATGCAATGATATTTATTCTCCAGGGCCTCTCCCTGTCATCCTAGGTAAATTTTGAGAGACAGAGATGAGAGAGAGAAAGAGAAAGAGAGAGAGAGAGAGAGAGAGAGAGAGAGAGAGAGAGAGATGGAATAAAGACACCTAAGTTTTTACATATGTTTTCTCCTTTTACTTATACATTAAATAAAGACCAGATACCCTAGGTAAGCTAATCCTAACTTTATACAACTCTAGGAAGTCTTCCATGTAGCTCACAGTTCGCTGAGGTCTGAGAAGACTTCAAGAGCGAACCTTAAATTATAAACAAACAAACAAAAAGCAGAAAAAATTCGGGGCCATTGGACAGAGGCTGGCCAACTGCAAGTCAAATCTCAACACAGTAAGGTTACCTGCAGACATAGTTCTCCTGGTGGCTTTCAGAGCTGCACTCTGTTAAGAAAAGCAAAGCCTGTCCTTGAATCTGTTCTTTCATACAAGAGGTGGAGTAATGTAACAGCTCAAAAGCAAGATGGTCCAAGAGAGCATCCCAGGGCCACCACCAGTTAAGAAGCCACACTGGAGGAGCTAGCAGGCCCAAGTTCAAATCCTCCTGAAGAGGATGTGACTTTGGGCAGGTGCCTTTACATTCTCCACTTCAATTCCCACACCTGCAAAAATAATGTATCATGAGATTTCTGCCAGGACTGCAATAGCTAAAAGGCACCTAGAATGCTTGGCACATATAAAAACACTACATACATGTTTGGGACATAAAGAACCCACTCTGCTCTTTAGTCATGTAAAAATATTAATAGGGGAAGCTGGGATGGCTCAGCAGGTTGAGCACTCACTTTGAGGCCCTGGGGACCAAGGATCAAATCCCAGCCCCGGCCTGTGTGGACTCATGTGCTAAAGTGGGTTGTGTGTCCCATGTGGAAAGCCCCCAGTTCGGCTCTTGTCACACCCCCATCCCCCGCCCTGGCTCAAGACACTGAGGGGGCATGCCTCCCATGTGGGAAGACCCCAGCCCAGTTTCCATCCTGTGTGTTCCCAGCCCACCTGTGTGGAACAAAATCATGCTGAAAACTGATGACATAGAACTGTGGAGACTACTCTGGGCCCAACTTCTTTTCTCTGTCTCTCTCTATCAAAACAAAATAACATAAATCTTAAAAAAATATAATAGGGGAAAGCCGGGACGGCTCAGCGGGTTGAGCGCTCGCTTTGAGGCCATGAGGACCGAGGATCGAATCCCGGCTCCGGCCCAGGCAGGACCCACGTGCTGAACTGGGGAGTTCCCACAGTTTGGTTCTCTAACTGTCTCTGTCTCTGTCTCTCTCTCTATCTGTCAAAA
>PVKE010003338.1:0-14449 GCA_004027555.1 Craseonycteris thonglongyai | reverse complement strand
ATGGTATGATTGCTGGGACAAGCTGAATAAGATTTTCCATGCAAATCGTATAGCACTGGGCCAGGAATATAGTATGTGTTTCAGTAAATGACTATTACTACCATAACTACAGCTCCTAGTATTATATTATCATAAAGGCATCCAGAATTCTTCAAGCCATGACGGCTAAAAAACAAACCAGTACACACACACACACACACACACACGCACACACGCACACACACACGCAGATTTTAGTTCTGATATTCCTCACTCTCTCTAAAGCCTTGGACCCCATCCTCTCCCATTAAGTTCAGACCCATGTGATACCTCATAGGAGTTAAAGATTTTTACTGTGATCTATTTAACAAACCTGTCCTAGTAGCTCAAGACCCTGGTCTTTGCTAAACAATAATGGATGAAAATCCATTTAAGGTAATCTAAGCAATCATTCATTGCATGTGACACTACTGATTATAGGATTGAAAATTTAAATACCTCCATAAAGTGCTAAGACAGGTATCAGTATGCACATTCATATGAATCCAGCATCCTGAACCAGTAGGTATACATTAAATACTCATCAAACTGGCAAAACAGTTGTTCTCAGCATTTCTGTCTGCCTCAATGCCTGCAAACACCTCCCCCACTCCTGGGGGCATCACCAGACAGAACTCGGGCCTGGACCAACACAGGCAGGACTCCTAAGTGTGGCCATCAGAGGGACCCTCGGGGCACAGGACTTTTTTAAAGAGCCCGAACCATTCAGCTGATACTGTTTGCTGCCCCTTAAGAATTTCTACTGTGCAACTCAGCTCATTGAGGAATTGCGTGGAATCCTAGGAAATTGAATAATGAATGTGAGTTTAAGTTAGTGAGTAAAGGTGTACGTGTCTGTTTAGAATAATCCTTAACCTATACTGTGGAAAGCCACAAACTAAAGTATTATGTGAAAACTTAGAAAATTCGATTAAAAAAAAAATCTGGGTTTAAAATGAGTTTGTATTGCAGAAATCCATTTTGAATAATCTTCAACCTTGTGAAAAAATGATGCACAGAAGGAAATTGGACCATGCCCTAAAAAGAAGGTAGAGAATAAAGCATGGTTGACAGATGGATTGACAAAGTAACTGAAGAAATGAATGTTGATATTGTTGCTCAATTACCTCTCAGGCAGTAAACCTAAAATCATGGCTATGATACCCTTAAAAAAACACCAACAACTAAAGTTACCAGAAAGAAGTCGCTGGAAAATCTGTTCTCTGCAGCAAGGGTAGGCTATACCAGGGTGCAAACACTTCTTCGTGCAAAACCACACGCATTTCAAAGCCTGTTCCATCCTCAAGATTTTACCTCCAGAGACGCTGAGGATAGACTGGTGGCTCTTTGTGCTGTGTCCTCAAGCACATTGTGAAATAAAAGCTCTCTTTGAAGATGGGCCCACTAATAAATTAAATTATTCCTGTGATGCCATAACTAATGGAGAGAGAGCGCAGAGCTCACGATGAACAATAATCTAAACCATTAGATCTGATTTGTAACCTAACGATATTCTGGTCCTGACTCCAGAACAAAACAAAAGCTGAGCTGTAATAACAGCCAAGGTGGGCTGTCAGCACTCGGAGCTGAGTTTTTGTATCTCAAGCCTGTGGGAATTTGGAAAAGGTCCACAGGTACTATGTTTCCGTACCTGACAGACACAGCCATTACACCTTCAAATTAAGTTGAACAGTGGATCTTGCCTTTGTTGATCAGAATGTGAAGGCGCAAGTTGAGTTTTGTGGACAAGCAGAGCGTTTTTCCAGGCCCTGGACACAGGGATGGCTGAATCGGGCCCTCCACTGACACTGAGCTGTGGTCAGAGGGCGGGTTCTAGGACCATAAGAGACTGATTCATACCCCACACCACTGATTCCTCTGGCTTCTTCACCATTTTCTGGACAAAGAGCAGATATATTAGTCATCTTGGCTGCTGTCTAGGTCAGCTTTCTGCTACAATAACATGTGGCCACAAAAAAAAAAAAAAAAGAAAAGAATTTTGGTGACAGACAACAAAGGGCTTAGTTCTTGCTCACTTGGGACCAGGTACGTTGGGTGACAGCCTTGAGCTGAAGGTAGAGGGTGGGGGCCACACACCTCTCATTCTGGGACAAGCAGCAACCTGGGAACATGGGATATGCCATTCTCGTGGCAGGTGGCAGAGAGGTCACGTAGAGTGCATTCCAGCCTTGTACTCATGTGCTTCCACTGAGCAAAGAGAATCACAGCGCCCAGCCCAAAACCAACGGGCAGCAAGGTGTTCGTCCACCCACCTGGACACACGGCACAGTCGCACACCAAAGGGTCTGCATGGCTATTATAGGGTGAGGGTATCAAATCTGTATAATAGGGGGATCCACGCACTTGGGCTCCTGCTGACAGCCTTATTCACCACGGGGATGTGGAACTAGGCTAAGGGCGGACTTGGGATGCAGGAAAGATCATTCATAGGCTGGCAGGTGACCAGCCAGATACTCATTCATTCTCTGTCTCTCTCTGGTGTCACGTTGATGGTGGAACCTGAAGGGCCACAAAGCAACTTCAGGGGCCCTGGGTATAACCCTTCTTGGGGATTAGATTCCTCCATTTATCCTTGAATTCCTTATCACACATGATAATAAATGCCTGTTCACCCTGATGAGTGTAAGTGGGTTGCTGTCACTTGGTAGTCAAATGGTCACAGTAGAGACAACTGACTCTCTATACAGATGGAGCTGAGAGCAGAAATCTGCTTGGAAGAGGTTACAGTGACAGTGTGCAGCCAGACCTGGGGACTCATCCTTAGCCCAACATTGTCTAATAGGCACATCACTGTTTTGACTACAGTCATATGCCTTCGAAGAAATCGGGGCTAATGGGGAATACTGAAAAGGTAGCTTTTAAATATGTTAAAAAGACATCTCTGACACTAGCAATGCCCTAGGACAAGCCTCCTAGAAAGAAATCACTTCATTAGGCTTGTGAGTTGGTCTTGTCTCAGGGTCAGTATGCAGTGGGGCTCGTGGGAAAGGTCTGACTGTGACAGAAAAGAGGGGTGTGAGGAGAAAACTGTCCTTTTTCTGCTATTCGCCCAGGTATGTCATGGAAATCGCAAGAGGACATGTCTCTGATGTCTGTACACCTGATCGAAAGGCTTCCATGGTTCCCAACTGTCAAGTGAATGAAGCCCACACACCTTAGATCAGTACTGAAATGTCTTCATTATCTGGTACACATTCACCTCACCAGGCGATGTTGTCAACTCCGTTTCAAGCCAACAGAGAATAATTCTATGACTAGCCATTGCTACTGGGAGCTGACAACACGCCAAATGTCCTACTAAGCACATTACACGCAGTATGCACTTAATCCATACAACCCTGTGTGGTCAGTGTCGCAAGGCCCACTTTGCCAAAGGTAACAGGGCCAGAGCTCACATGCAAGTTTCTTTCCATAAGGCCGCATCCTTTGCAGCTATTATTTCCTGGGTGCCTTCTGTGTCACACCACGTCATTTCCTTTCCCAGCTTGTTCTTCTACGCTTCCTCTCAAGATTGCAGCAAAAAGCCACCAGCAATCTCATTCTCCTCGCGAAAGAAGTGTGATCATTTTTCTCTTCTTCTCTAATGGTCTTCTGTCCTTCCTACTTGGGCTATGATTTAATTACACCTTCCGCCACATTTGAGGCTGCAAGTTCTTGACTAAGGTCAGGTCTGCTGCTCATTCATTTCTAAGTCCCCACCCCTACAACAGGGCAATAATAACAGACAACAGGTATGAAACCTTTACTACGTGGAGAGTGAGCTAACATTCCACACCTTCTTTTACTGATTCCCACAATAGGTTTATGAATTCTATGGCTCTTGTTTTACAGCGCAGGAAACAAAGTATGGCAAGACTGAGTCACCTGTCTAAGGCCACACACCCAGCAGGTAGCAAAAAACAGGTGCACATCCAAGAGGGTTAGTAAGAAATAATGGGCACAGCTTTTATTATTATGTTACACCTCAGGTTTCCTTGACTAAAAGACAAAAGGTCTCATTCTAAAGCACTTGGATCCGAAGGCTCCATCAGGAGTGGGCCCAAGTTTAAAAGCCCGTGTCAAGGCCAGATTTGGACAACAGGCTTGGAATTGAGAAGCGCCTTCACTGCTGTGACCTGGCCAATCTCTAGCTGGGAGGGCAGGAAAGGGAGTTTTATTCAGTGTTATTTAGGCCAAGGGAGCCACACCCAATGAAGCCCAAAGACCTGAGGCCTAACTGGAAATCTTAGCGTTTTGTGAAAAGGATGGGATGGTCTGTCTTACATAATTAAATCTGCTTTAAGATTCCACTATCACATTACAGAATTCAAATGACTTACATTCAAAGGAATCAATTCCTGCCTGGGACGGTTACAATGAGATTGATAAGCTCTTTTAGGAGTTTCCAAAATGAAGCAAGAATTATCTTGGGTGCTCAAAAAATATATACAGATTTCACAGTTGTGGAACAGGAACAAGTGCCACATAGAAGGGTCCCCAGGGGTTTGTGTCGAGCTGCAGAATTTGCGAACCCCTGCATGTTAGTCCAGTCCACACCTCAAGTGCTAGCACTTCGGTAACTTAGCCGTTTAAAAATAACCCAACCAAAAAATAAAATCAGCGGGTTTTCTCATCCTTTTTGGCTGTTAGTCTCCCACAACTGCAATTCTGAAGAGCTCCAGACTGTGGTTATTAAGTCTCCTCCGCATTTAGTGAGATCCACACACAATAAAAGGCCTGACCCTCAAGAGCCGTTTCTGTGCATTGTCGTAGTGCCTGCCGAGCACTCAGCTGGTAGGACGCTATCAGGACGCTGCCCAGGTAGGATTACAGGAACGAGGGAGTAGGAAGCGCCTGCCGAGGAAAGCAGGTCGCCTTTCAATAATCTGATAAACAGGCATTACCAGAAGCACCGCGAGTGTGGGGCGCCTGAGCCCGCATGCCTTTGTTGAACCATATGTCAGAGTGTTCCCCGCTCACTCAACACAAGATCAAAAACGCCCCTCCCACCCCCCCCCAGATAAAGTCATTCTCTGAGCTTCTTGCAGGAAGTGGAGGGAAGGAGCTTCACCTGTAAGAGTGATACACTCTCAATATGCAGTTCACAGTCTGAAAGGGTAAACAGCCCAATAACATTCAATAATATATGTGTGTGTGTATACACATGCATGTATATGAGACATAGGTACATATACACATGTGTACACATTTGATTGTGTTATCAATATGGTGTTTACAAGTATGTGTATTTGTGTGTTCTTGTAGGAGACACGTATGCGAGCACACACACACACATATATTAGTTATTTCTTGACAGTCTTAGACTATTTCAACTTGAATCAGTAGCAACTAAAAAATAAATAAAAACATAAAATTAAAATAAAGTTAAGTGTCAGAACTTACACTGATCAAGATTTGTGACATTAAACTGACCACAATAAAAAGACATTTATCAACCCCTAAATGACGAAAGAGAAACGGGGAGAGAATGAAAGAAAAACGCAGTTTTCAAGGTCAAGTCTAAGTTTTGACAATGTCACTGGCCAAACATCTACTTCTGTCCCAGGGACAGAGTGGAAGCCAACATGAGTAATGACAGGTGATGTTAATTAAACTTTCCATCTGCTCAGAAGCCTGATGAACTTCAAAACGAACTTGCTCACCAAGTCAGGGTCTCTGCAAGCAGTAACCCCCACTTATTAATCTTTGACGAACTATTAAGTTTCCCATTTTTCCCCTGGCCAATGGTAAAATGCCCTCCTTCCCCGTGATTTACAAGGAGCCTCAGAAATTAGAAAGTGATGTAGAGCTCCTGCAATTCGTTTTAATAGGAATTTGAATGGCTGCTCTTTCCCTTCTGCAAAGTACAATGTGCTGAATTGTCCTCTCCGTGCGTGTGATAAATAACTTGGGCGCAGAAAATGAAGAATTTTCAAATGGCAACGTAAGAGGCATAGTTTTGTATTCTCTGTTTATGAAAGGCCTTGCTCTCCAAGGTGCTGCAGGCTTGGCCCTGCTGGGTTCCCACCTGCAAAACTCCTATGAAATCTAATAGACCTTACAGGGTACATAAGCCACAGAGAAAAAAACCTAATTTCCATCTTGGTTCATTGGATTTCCTAAAGTCACAACAACAAAAAAATCAGATAGACAACGATGCTGGTTTTATGGGGCTTTTAATACATAAGAACACTCTGGGGTTCACCCAGGGCCTATCAGATCCCATTTTGTCTCCCCCTTTACCTACATTTGCCGACAGACAGAGCCAGCACAACCCGCTAACTCCTCTGTCACACTTTTAAGACAACTGAAGAGGGGAAAAGTGATATTCATTAAGATGCACTGTAAATCCAGAAGCACAAAAATTAGCCCAAGAATTTCCACGACTCAAAAACCAAAGGGACTTAATCATTAAATTTAATTTTCCACTCATTGCATCTAAAACGAGTCACAGAGCAGACAGGGCATATGTATTTAGAACTTGGATGAGGAGGGTGGTGAAACAAAGTCTTTAACCCATCCTTGGCAATCATAGCCTTTGACTTATGCTGGGGAAGCGTTGCCTACATGCACTTATACTGACAGAGGTATGGGATCACTAACTTTCGAAACCCAACTTTGTTTCTCATCAACACCATTATTGCCCACAAAGTCCATTCTAAGATGACTCCATCAAGTATGCCTGTTATAATTAAATTCTCTCCCTCTCCCTCCCTTCGCTCTGAAAAACCAAAATGCTAATGCTGAAATGTCAGTTCCGTTATCCCTCCCTCGTGAGCTCAGGCTAAAAAAGGTATGCAAGCTCTAGGAGAAATCGAGGCACACACAATTGTATGCAGTACATTGGATGCTTGTCTCTTCAATAAAAAAAAAACCAAAAGAACCTCCAAAGGTCTGTCCCAGAACTTTAGCAATCACCTCACCAATTATTGTCACTATGCACTAAAATCCACAAAAAGGTCTGCTTTCTGTTTCTTAAATGGCGAAGAGGAAATATGATCAACAGCTTAATAGAAAGCACAACCCACAATATAAACACAAAAGGATATGTCAAACTTTGCAAAGTGCAAGATTTATAAATTCATGTCTGCCTTTTCATTATTCGATATCTACCCCTCATAAGCAATCACATCCAAAGGAAAACTATGAGTTTTCCTCTGGTAAAGAATAACTAAAGAACACACCTTTCTTTCCTTCCCATTACAAAGTAAATACAACCTGAGATTTAATAGCAGTTTATACCTTCATATATCCTGGCAGGGTGACCCATTTGGGACTGAACCTAACACCCTTTAACTTAAGACTTCACAACCTTCTAGACTCTGTTAATTACCGTAACCCAGAAAAACAGTCCTCAGGGGGAAATACCATCAGTGTGTAACACATACCATGGGACCACTTTGATTTTTTTTTTCTTTCCTTTTTGCAGAAAGACTAGGCCTTTTCTTCAAGAGGCAATTTATTATGAATATAGTTGGTGGCTTTTCATTTGTTGGCATTTGTTTTTAAGAAAAAAACAGAGGCAAGAATCACACAGGCCACAGCGCGATCCTTAGAAAGTCTCCCATATAGCCAAGTTTCTCAATACTAGTGATAATTTGAGCCAGATAATTCTTTGTCATGGAGGCTATTCTGTACCTTGTAGGATGATTCACAGCCTCCCTGGCCAAAAATATCTCTCCAGACATTGCTAAATGTTCCTCTTGGAAATACAACTACCCCCAGTTAGAGCAAAAGAGCCTGTCTCTTTAAAATCACTGAAGTTGGTCCAGGCATGACTGTAGGTCTGCACAGCCTTCCTGGTTTCCAGTCCCTGTGTCCCCATCACCGATGACATTGGGAGCCAAGATCAGCAGCAAATGTATCAACAGACCTTCTCCTTAAGGGATCTGTCAAAACCTTCATAATGCGCCATCATAAAACTAAAACTCAGATGGGAAAAATGCCGAGTCTGCAAAGGGGTTTGGGGGGCTAGCATTTATACCTCAGGAAAGGGAAAAATCCTACGCGTAAAAACTGCTGCTTTGGCAAATGCCTGATGTCAGGAGACCTATTTTTAAAATTTGGGAGGGGAGGAAGCAAAGAAATAGAAAAGTCAAAGTATGTTTATAACATCTTTTCATCTTTTTGACATATCAATGAAGACTTTTTTTTTGAGAGAGACAGAAAGAAAAGTCAGTAACTCCTGCAGTAAAAATAAAGAATGAGCCCATGGAAGATGTAAAGGGAACCATCAGCACTTTTAAGCTACCATTAGGCAAAAAGACACTGATGAGACGGATTTATTTTAACCCCTTAGCAGAAGACGTGGCCGAAAATAGTTTAGCACGAGGTTTCATTGGAAGGAAGAAGGTTCCAGTATCGCTTGGGGATACAAAAGCAAAAGCAAGGTTGGCAGCATGGAAGCTAAAACCTGAGATTACATTCCTGGCCTAAGAAAGTGGGTTATTCACACCCCAGGAAGGAGGGTGCTAATCTGGTTCTAACCATGAACCTCAGATTGTCCTACAAAGTTAGCCACAAGAGATGTCTGGGCAGTAAGTCTTTGTTTATCAAATCTCAAGCAACAATGGAAACATGGGACTAGTCCAAAAATACCTTTAACACTAAGTTGGCCAACGGTAATTAACAGTCCTTCTCTGCTCTAATACGTAAGAAGATGCTAGAAGTCTAAAACAGGGAATAGCAGGTTGAAGCTCATGGGAATTTAAGGGACCAAACACTATTTCCCAGGGGCCCTGGAAACTGTCATATTTCTTTACTTCAAACCTGCATTCCAGTTTTTCTCCATGAATAAAAGTGGTCATGTTTGTGCCAAGCATTTTCCAGAATTTCCTGCTAAACACTGTCAATCAACCCTGAAGAAAAGGCAGCGATTAATACAACAAATGGATTTAGTCACCATAGATTTTTCACGCCCAACAGCTACATTGTGGGGAAGTACAAAAGACCCAGGCATTGTACACTTTTAGTTTTCCAAATGTTTGGCAATCACTTGAACAGGCCCAGAAGACCCATGACCAACAGACGTTTTGAAATCTGCTGACGAAGAGATGATTTGGGAGCACCAGGAAGCCAGTGAGAATAGCTAGCTGACCACCACACGTCCGCATCCTAACACAGTATTTCTACATCCAGGAAGCAATGGAGGAAATTCTTTGGGCAAAAACATACTCATCAGGTGTGCGATAAGACACGAACATAAGTGGAAATGGTATTGTACTGTGAGTTGCAAAGAAATTCTCAAAGAAGTGCTTCAGGCATAGCTTCTAGAACACGCTGTTCACTCCCGTGGCTCCTAGACACATTCGGCCAGTTAGGCAACTTGAAACAGGGTTTAGCCAGGATTGAGATGCGCTGACAGTGTGTAATACACACTGGGTTTCAAAGACTTAGCAGGGAAAGACCATGTAAAATGTCTCACTAATAATTCTTTTATTGATTCGATGTTGAAATATTTGCGAGATACTGAGTTGAATACAATAGACTCTTAAATTTAACTTCACCTGTTACCTTTTCACTTTTTGAATGTGGCCACCAGAACAATTTAAATTACATGTGTGAAACACATTTATGTCTCCCACGATGTTTCTAATGAGGAGCAATGTTGTAGAACAAGAGTCAGCAAACTTCCTGTGAAGGTCTGACAGTACATATGTTAGGCTCTGTCTACGGTGCTAAAGTCGCCACAAAGAAGACATAAACACATGGGTGTGGCTACATTCCCAACGACATGTTATTCACAAACCAGGCAGATGAATGTGCCCCTGTGAGCCCTAGCTTGTCTTCTCGGTTTCCTACAAAGAGGATGATAAACACTTCAGGGGCGCATGATATAAACTCAGCTGGCAGATACGATTTTGCAGCCAACACGTATTTTGAGCAAGTCTGCCCTTGAATGCCTTGAACCAGGCGCAAGCGATCTGGTTCCCACAGCGGCCCTCCATTGCTCCCTGAGTCTACTTGGCCTTGTCATGCAATGACCATGTTCCTGTAGCATTCCTGCTGTGAAACTGGTGTCATGCAAAGAGGTAAGGCAAAGAGCCACACAAGCGAGGGAATCAGACAATGGGAGTTTCAATTAGGGGGCTCTGTTAGTTGACCATATCATTTATCAGCCAAACCAAATCAATTCTGAGAATGAAGAGAGACATAATTAGTAAGTGCCTCCGGATAATAGGCTTGCACCAAAACGAATCCAGTGATCCTATTGCTACAGGAAGCTAGGGCCACAGTAGAAATACTGGTCAATTTCCCCCAAAATGCAGAGAAACAAGGGTGCCCCTCCCGCCAAAGTGCATTGTGGTGAACAGACCCTGCCTCCCACAGCTACCAGCGCTGCCCCCACTCCTGTCTGTGGCATGAACACTGTGGGGGGCTTCATCTGCTCTTTGGCCAGCCTCCCAAACTAGTCCCACACCTCCGGGTGACAATCCTGTGGTTTTAGTCTGGTGGTCAAGCCTTCCCTTCCCAACCCGCAGACTAATGATGAAGCACGTCCACCCAGGCCGGGTAATGAGCACGGGTGGGCTGACTACACTATGCACTCCTCTTCTGTATCGCTGACCATTTCCATAGTTGAGAAACAATTTTTAAAGTTACTCCTGAACTTCAGGGTTGCACTTAGCTGAAGGTAACCAAGTGTGCAAATAACGGGACTGAGACACACCTGACACAGCTTGAAACACCGGCCCCAGGCGTTCCAAGAAAGTTCATTCTCTCCCCAACAACAAGCATTGTCTTCCTCTCCAACAGCCCTTCATGCCCCTCTTGCTGTGGACAAGCCATCACCTTTATGATGGGAAGTCAGCATTAGGATAACGCTGACATGGGGGCGGGGACCGGGAATGGGGAGGGGGAGGGGGTGGCTGAGCCCAGAGACAGAAATCCACATCGTCCCTGACCACGGCCTTGGGCGGCTGGACCAAACAAAGACCAAGGACAACACGAACTTTATCCTTTTCCTTTTCTGTTCCAACCAACTTGAGTTTCTGTTGCTGGCACCTGATATTCGTATAACCATCCCCTTCCTCTTCCTCACCCACCTCTCCTTCTTCCTCCTTCCCTCTTCTACCCCTCTTCTCCGCTTTCGTATTAAAATAAAAAATTTTTTAAAGGAACAAAATAGCAGACATATATACGTAGTGATCTTACTCCCCTGCCCACAGTGGCATGTGCCTGGGGGGTATATGGCGCGCGCGCGCACACACACACACACACACACACACACACATCCATATATTTTCCAGGTGCAGACCCCTGGGGAGTAATCATGAAAATATGTGTGTTTTGAAGCTAAATTAAGCAGTCAGAAGCCATTTCCCACCTCACAAGCACTCCCTGGAGCGGCCAGGGCATCTGTTTTGTAGATGCAGCTGGTGACACACTTTTTACCTCACCGGGAAGTCACTTCCCAGAGGGACCCTGAAGCTGGCAGCGATGGGTTGGGTGCCCCACTGGAGAAACATGGGGAACAAAGATTTTAACACATTTCTGCTTCCTTCCACCTTCGTCTTCCTGAAAGGAACCGTACAGAGCTCTGCCCACACGGCAGGTCACTCTTCATTCAGCTGGAAATGTCCATCCTGAGACAGGGGCAGGAGCAGTGTGACAGCCTCACAGAGACCTGCCAAGCCCCAGACACCACCTGGAAGTCACCCAGTCGGAGGGACCCACCAAAGCAGGAGAGACACCAGGATGTGGCCCTGAGAACCTGCACAAGTACCTACCCCATTGCCCTTCCAGAACATCAGGTGTTTGCCAACCAGGCGATCTTGAGTTTGGTCTTGTTTTTGAAGTGGGTGCAGTCACAGCGTATGAGCTGTTGTCACCTCACCTGGAAACCCTACCCCCTTCTACAAAACCGGGTCTACAGAGAATGACAGCAGGGAAATTAAAAATCAGCGGTCAGCCCCACACATACCCTCAAATGGTTGTTTATATAACCACAATCCTATTTATTAGAGAATGAGAATTTGCCAGCCACTGATTTAAAAAGAAACAAGAAACACAGCAACAACAACTCTTTGAAATCCTTAGGAGAGTGTTTAAATGCAAAGTGACTATTTCCTTCTTTTCTGGGCAATGTTCTGTACACAAGTCTCAGAAGAAGAGCAGTAAGTTGCAAAGGTTTTGACCAGCACTATTTACCCTGATGAAGTAACTTCATGGCTGACATTATGTTCAACACCCAAAGAACCCTTCTCCACCTACCAAAAGGATGTATTTGTCATTTACTGTCACATACAGTATTTTGGTGGGAACTTCCTTGAGGGGAGGCATCTAAAATGCTGAGCTGGAGTCTATAGTTACAGTGTGCCCATTAATTTCCACAACAGCAAGGATGTTTAACCTTTTGGCTTCTCTGGGCCACGTTAGAAGAAGAAGAATTGTCTTGGGGCACATATAAAATACACTACCACTAATGAGAGCTGATGCGCTGAAAAAAAAAAATCACAAAACAAAGTCTCATAATGTTTAAAGAAAGTTCACCAATTTGTGTTGGACTGCATTCAAAGCCGTCCTAAGCTGCAGCAGGTTGGACAAGCTTGATCTAAAGTGTTTCTTTCCTATAGCACAGCCGATACACTCTTGAAAAGTCCCGTGCTATGCTCGGCAGGGTGAATCTTTGTGGAAGAAGTCTATTCCTGTAAGAAATAATTCATGCAATTATCTGTGTTAAGAATGCAGAGAAATATTTTAAGAGGAAAGAAAAAGGTATGTGACCATAAGAGTTCCAACAGAAACACTATTCAGTAGAGAGTCTCAAAATCCCTGACTTCTTTTGTTGTGTACTGGGAAGATACTTCTATAAACCTTTTCCTTTCTTTCTTTTTTTGGCTTTCACTTCTCATCTTCCCTCCCTCCCTCCCCACACTGGCCCTCCCTCCTTCTGTCTTTTTGACACTGAAAATTAGCGCTGAAGGTCAGGGAACCCAGGAGTGGAAATACAAGACGGTTTCTCCACACCAAGGTCACAGTCATCAGCACTAAGTGATTATGACACCTCCCTACAGAGCCAGGGCTCAGCTTCTCTGAACACAGAGCTCCAAGGGGCCATTGGCAATCAATGTCACTAGCAAGGAAACCCATTTGCCAATGCAAAACACAAACACCAAGATTTACCAAGGAGGGCGCAGGGAGGTAAAATGACTACGAGTTAATAACAGTAGCACTTAAAGGAACCAACCACCCAGTTCCCAGGCCTGGAAGGGCGTCTCCTTCCACCCAGGAAGGTGCCTTTCTCACAGGGGTGTATATACCAACATATTCTTCTCCTTTATTACTGAGGGAAAACATAAGGGAACAAACATGGATGAGGCACCTCACACTGACACCTTATTTCACAAAGCTAAAGACATCATTGATTACAAGATGCCACCCCAATTTCAGGGATGTCCAAATGTGAAAGAAAAACACAACTCCCCCCCCCCCCCAAAACCGACACTTTTCAAATGAAAATTACATCCTGATTTCAGAGATGTTCAAATGTGAAGAAGAAAAAAAATCTCGGCGTCAGTGAAATAAATCTGGGTCATTTAAGCTGCAGGGGCGCCTACAACACAACAAGCATCCTCATCTCTGTGACTCACACACAAAATAGCAACTAGATGCAAGGAGTCCATGGTGGGCACCTCAGCCACAGGTAGAACAGTCACAGGATCCCGGGCCTCCAAGAACCCGACAGATCAGGGATCTTTTCCTACAGCACTTCACTCGATTCATTATTTCCACACCTACGAAGGGGGTCCAACTCTAAGCCTTCCCATGGGAGAAAACAGGGGTCACCTAAAACTATACGGAATAAACCAATCACTGGCATTTGTTCCCTAAAGAGTTTTGAGGGGTCACTTAGCATGCGCCCCTTAAGCCCGAGTAGATAGCGGAGAAACCAAATCCTTGCCCTGGTGTCTAGTAAGAGAGACAAAAACAGTAAACAAGGTCAGAGCAAGAACACAAATAAGGTGCTAGTGCTCCAGGGGAAGTTACCCTTAATCAATATTTAACCTGTGATCTGGAGAGAGAAGATTCAGCCATGAAAAGAAGATAGAGGGAACCATGTACCCAAGCGTCCAAAGGTGTGGTCAAGAAGCATCAAGTGGGGAGGCCGGGATAGCTCAGACGTTGAGTGCTTGCCTTGCAACCAGGAATTCTGGGGATCAAATCTGACTCTGGCCAGTGCAAACACATAAACTGCAGTGCAAATGGAAACTGCTGGGATGGTGGTGAAGATTCTCGCCTTCCATGCAGGAGGCCCTGATTGGGTTCATGCCCCACACGACCCCTTATCCACCTGTGTGGAATAAAACCATGTCAAAACTAATGATGTACAACTATGGAGACTGCTCTGGGCCTTCCTCCCTTCTCTCTCTCTCTCTCTCTCTCTCTCTCTCTCTCTCTCTCTCTCTCTCTCTCTCTCTCTCTTTCTCTC
>PVKE010003337.1:0-73241 GCA_004027555.1 Craseonycteris thonglongyai | reverse complement strand
AGAGAACCGAACTGTGGGAACTCCCCAGTTCAGCATGTGGGTCCTGCCTGGGCCGGAGCCGGGATTCGATCCTCGGTCCTCGTGGCCTCAAAGCGAGCGCTCAACCCGCTGAGCCGTCCCGGCTTTCCCTGGGCATTGCCTCTTAATCCTCAAAAAGAATTGCCATTTTATGGTGAAGACAGAGACCGAGAGAGGTTAAGAATTTGTGTCTAGCACGTGGAAGAGATTCAGACAGTCTCTGTAGAATGACTGCATTTCCGTTACTGGTTATGCCTCCACATTGTGTATACCCGGCCACTCTGTACTGTGTGGACATATATAATGGAATCTATAATTTGAAGGTAAATAAATTTATGGTTTGACCTTAGGCTGCCAGCTCTGGATAAGCTACATCTAGACGAAAGCAGAGGAAAGCGCATCACCCAGACAAACTGAAATGGAGACAGATATAATTCCTCAGATGCTGCAGTGCCTCTGTTGGGGCTGGGTAAGTCTGTTTTACTATGTATTAACACTGGTAGCGGAGGTAAGATTTTTGTGATTTTGTGCAAGGAAGAAGGATATCTATGTCTATGTGATTCTATGAGAATGGCAGCCACTATAGTTGTGCAATAGCTTGCTCTTGCCTTTCCAGCAAGGTTTTTCTCCCACGTTCACCCTGTTTTCTTTGGGGGAATTTCCTCTCTACTGATGGGAGCTGCCAATCAAGGTGCCTTAGTGTATAGCCCCTCACCCACCATAGGTCAGACAATCAGAGAATTCTTTTCCACTTACCTACTACTAATACTGCTTCCCTGATTGGTTCAGAGATGAGCCAGGGGTCACTCTGAGCCAATCAGAGCACTCCCTGAGACCCCTGAACCAGAGTTAGCATGAAGTAAAGTTAAGGAAAAACTCCTCAAATCAAGTACCTATAGATTTATGTTACCCTCACCTCCACCTCTGTCCCAGAGAGAGCTGGTGCACTTCATTATAATGCATCAATCCTGAAGGCAAAGTGAGATTTCTGTTCTTCCCCCAGGGACCATCCTCACAGTGTTGATCCGCATGTATCAGATGTCAGACTGTGGGATGGAGAGGGGCGGATGATTGTAAGGGAAAAAGAAAGTATTGTCCTCCTTCCTTTATACTTAGAGTGTCCTTAAACAAAAAACGTGGTTGTATATTGGTACCAACAAAGACCATGTTTAAATTGGGATGCTGAATTCCTGGTGATGGAGGGTCTGAATCGTCCTTATGCTTTTGTGTCTATTACACACTATTCTGCGCTAGTCATTGTGATCAGCACTGGGGGTCCGACAGCTAGAAGACACACTGTCCTGGGGCTTTCTACCCACCAGGACAGCCGAACCAGGTCATCTCTCCCATGTCGCAAGCGATAAAAGTTGTCTCCTGAACTCATCTGCCAAGAGTCCCCATGGTGCAGCCCCAGCCTCTTCTGCAGGGTACTTGAAATTCTGATAAATCCTCCAAAACATTCTCTCATATTTGTCCTCTTGCCTTGTTACCTGGTCATGCAGCTTGCAGTAGTTTGAAATTTCAGAATTTGATTTTATTGTGAGGGTTTTTTTTAAATTCAATTTACGTAATTCTGTTCATTATTTAAAAATTCAAAAATTGTATGACTATATAGTATTAATAGTGAAACTATACTGCATAGCCCAGAGAAAGCCGCTATTACTAGTTTGGTATATTTTCTATCAGACTTCTTAAAATGTATAAATTAACATATATAACTTTAAGGGAATCATACTCTTCACACTGGTTTTTTTTTTTAAGATTTATTTCATTGTTTGAGAGGAGGTGAGAGAGAGAGAGAAAGGGGGAGGGCCAAAGCAGTCTCCACAGTTGTACATCCTTAGTTGTGACGTGGTTCATTCCACACAGGTGGATGTGGGGCTGCGCGGGGCAGAAACTGAACGGGTCCCTCCCACTTGGGAGGTGAGCACCTTTGTCGCCATCCTAGCTGTTACCTCTTGCACCACAGTACGCGGTGTTTGCACAGGCCCAGGGCCAGGATTCAATCACCCAACCTCACCGTTTCAAGGCAAGTGCTCAACCTGCTAAGCTATCCCAGCATCCCCTCTTCACACTATTTTCAACTAGCCTTTTCCATAAATAATACATTTGCGATATGTGCTGTTCAGTTCACCAGCATGGGCCTCATGAGTAGTTAAATTTAAATAAACAAATACAATTAAACGTTCAGTTCTTCAGTCACATATAACACATGGTTAAGTGTTACATGTCGCTAGAGACTAACATATTGGGCAGGCACAGACCATGTTCATAACACAGAAAGTTCGATTGAAGAGCACTGTTCTAGATACATTTCTCTGTCGGTATATAAACTTTCTACTTCATTTTTTTTTTTTAACCATCCCATCTTTTGTTCTTCATATGGATATACAACGATATACTTAATCATAATTTTTTTTAAGATTTATTTTATTGTTTTTGACAGAGAGACAGAGAGAAGGGGGAGGGTACTTAATCATTTCTACTTAGGAACATTTAATTTGTTTCCAATATGTTGCAGTTGCAAACACTGCAAGGCACTCCCTCCTTCATAAAACTTGGGTCACTCGTGCAGAATGGAACCCAGAAGTGAAAATGTTCAATCAAAAGCTATAAAAGTGTTTAAATTTCCATTTTTTAAATAAAACCCTTTTGCTCTAGGAGCTGAGACTCCTTCTACAGTAGATGCTCTTATTGGTTAACTTGTCTCATTATATGTCAGTATAGGGTAGGAAAAAGGAAACTGTTCTGTGGGTTGGCTAATTTGGGTTAATTGGGTAAGTTTAATATCCCAAAATTATAACAGTACAGTTTGTGAAGTTGCATCTTAAGTGGAAGTTGCATCTTTAGTTCTGAAGCCAGCATGGAAAGTAAAAAAAATACACACAGTTAAAAAAACTACCCTCAAAATTCCCTTAAATTAAAAAATCAAATATAGTCTTGGTGTACATTATACCTGTTAACCTAAAAATGGAAGGCCAAAGTGAGAGGCAACAAGCATTTATTTGAGATCAAAAGGAATAGCTAGCTACTCAGGAAACACTGATTCAGGCAGAAACTCAAATAGTGTTCTAATTAAGAGACAAAGGCCAGGGGTATTTATAAGAAAGAGAAGGCAAACAACTGCATCAGTAGAAGGAAGGCATTTCTATTGGTGCAGAGAAGCTAACATAGAGATGCTAATTCTAAACATTGTTTTTAATTTTTAGTCCAGTAGCTATTCCTCTGGAAGTCGTAATATTTGTTTTCTTACTATCTTTGCAAATAGTTCTTTGGGACACAATGTTGCTTGAAGGCCCAATCCAAAGGTTATTTTGTTCTGCTTTAACATTCCAAAGGTTTGAGGCATTAGATATGCAAGGCAGTTCCTCTGGGATGGCAGTTCCAACTCCATTTTAAAGTGGTTCCATTTATAAATATATTTTTATATACCTTCTCTTAATAAGTCTGACATAGTCCAACATTCCTTTAACAGCAGGAAGCACTGAGTGTTTGATGGGCCAAGGGCCAAATGAAGAAATGGCCCAACTTTGGGTATCAATTTTCCCATCTACAAAATACGTAGGTTGCCACTCTCAGTACCTTTGCAACCAAAGTGACCCACGACTGTTAAGATCCATACTGATCAGACCACAAGCACTTATTAACTGAATCTGAGAAACAAATATGAGTATAACATCATAAAAACCAGACATGTAGAAAAAGTTAATAGTCATTCACTCACAAAACGTTGATGAATCCAGTATTTTAACACAATGCTTCTCAAGCCACTCACTGTTAAGATAGTCAAATAGCTCTTAACCTTCACGGATTTTCCTGTAAACACAAAACTGCTCTAAAATTAAGTTTATTTTTTAAAAAGATAATTGACTGTTTAAAGCAAAAATAATGAAGTATGTCAGGGTTTATAATTTGAGTAAAAGTTGTGACAAATATAGCACAAAAGACATGAGAGAGAAAGGGAACTGTTTTGTGCTAAGGCTTTTAGATTATATATGAGGTGAATATCATTGGATGGTAGATTGTGATAAGTCAAAGATGCATATTGTAGGCCTGAGAGCACCCCCTAAAAAATTAAAAGATATAGCTAATAATCCAAGAGTGGAGATAAAATGGAATCCTAAAAAATTAACTCAATTAACCCAAAAAGGAACAGGAAAAGGAAACAAAAAATCAGACAATAGACAATGAAGAGCATAATGGTGAATTCATTCTGCCTGTATCAAAAATAATTGTAACTGTAAATGACCTAAACATTCCAACTAAAAATTCAGAGATTATCAGGTTGCATAAAAAAGGCAGGACCCACCTATACACTATCTCCAAGAAACCCACTTTAAATATAAAGACATAGATAAGAAGTAAAGAATTGAAAGAGATACACATGCAAATACTAAGCATCATAAAGACTATCCCTAACTACAGACAAAGTGACTTCAGTACAGGAAATAACACCAGGGGTGGATGGAGGTCGGGAGGTGTCAATTCACTAAATGATATAATCCTAAATTTGTATATATGTCCTTAATAACAGAGAGCTGAAAGAATTATGCATGCACGTGTTATGGAACGCAAACAAAAATATGAGTTGCTTGACATGTGGACTGGGAGTTAATCTGTGGGATAAATACCTAGAAATTGAATGCTGGGTCAAAGTACCTATTGCTTTAAAATTAAATGAATATTGCCGAATTGCTCTCAATGGGAGATGGTCAAGTAAAGGAACAATTGCTATTGGCAATAACATAATAATAGCTAAGATTTCTTGGAGCACCTCCTGTGTGCCAGGTTATTCCCATTTATGAACCCTTTGTTCCCATTTATTTTTACTCTTCTCCAAGAGATACTCCACTTCTTTCCCGTGTTCTGGAAGACTGCTGGCATGGAAGGTTGTCAGAGGAACTATGGATGTAGGGAGAGCAGACACTGCCCAGTTATGATTTTCACAAATCCTGGACATCACTTAACACACGTTTCAGTTTTGCCTGCCTGATTGCTTTGCTTTGCTCTTTTAGCTCCAGAGGCTGGAAGCTGAAGTACAATGAAGTTTTCTTTTAATGGACTTTGACCTGTGAATTTCACATCGTTTTCACATCCTGACAATAGTTTGACAATCTTTTGATTGTCTCTCAACCGTGTAGCCATTAAAAAATAGAGCTTCACTTTGGTGTGTGTGTGTGTGTACACTACATGCAAATCGAACCCTGTGCTCTTCTCTTTCAAAGGTTTCCACCACCTTTGCACCCCCTCCCCCATTCGACCCCCACCCAGCTTAACTTGTTTCCTTCCATTGTGAAAAGAAAATTCCATGAATGCAGAAGCTGAGACTCATGAATTTTTGTTTCTCCTCAAGGTGCTTACCTAAGATGAGCTTTGTGCCTGGAATGCAAAGAGCCATCAAAAGGAATCTCAATCGCATTAGAGAAGATAAGCAGTTATCAGATAGTTGGACTGATTGGGTGGTTAAGTATTTTCCTAAAGAAGCCACTTTCCATATTGTCTTCAGAGGGTCTTAATCAAAAGTTTTCTAAGTGAGGGTGTGGGACAAAAATAAGGTTATTGGGGAGTTTTCTTCCCAGATGCCACCTGCCATTTCTAGACGTAAAATTCCAGAAGGCAAATTGAGAGCCACAGCGATGGATGCATCGGAGGTGAAAATTCTTGTGGACTTAAGAAAAAAGTTGCAACTGCCCCCCAAAGCATACTAACCATTCTTAATCGATTTCTTTTTTTTTTCTGGCGAGGCATTCTCAGCATTTGAGAGAGCCTAGTCACTGGACAAGTTGTCATATTCACCAGAATAATAAAAATGCTAGGGTTTAAATAGCCCGAGGCCAACCCAGTGAGAAAGAGCTTAATAAGACTTCTGGGGTGGGGAGCCCCACCCAGGGAGATTTCACATCTGCATTGGGTAACTTCAATCATAACGCAGACAGAAATCCTCTGAATCAGTTCAGTACATCCATCTTCTCCAGCCAAATTGTATTCTTTCTCCTCCCCTCTCCTCACCCCCTCCCGCATTTCCATAAACAATATGACTATGGGCTGAGCCCCTTGGTCAGCAAATAAAGGCAGAGAGCTAAGTAAATTTGCTTCCCAGCAATTATTTTTGTGAGGTCACGGAGTTAAGCATTAAAAGACTCGGACTGCAGCGGGGGTATTCAGTAACTGTATGATTCATGCCGCAAAACTGACAAGAAGGACTCACAGCCACTCTTTTTGCTTTCATACCCACAGAAATCATTGACCCCTGGGCTTTTGTTCCCTAAATTCATCTGAGAGGAATCTTTCACAAGAACGCCCAGGCATTACAGATAATCCCCTCCTGCATTCGGCTTCCCAAAGAAAGCCCATTTAGTCTGAGTCTACACCTGCAAATTATCGGGGGGAGAATTATGATCTTACAAAAAAAAAAAAAAAAAGAGAGAGAGAAAATGAAAAGGAAAAACAGAGGGAAAAAAATATATAGACAAGCCCATCAAGATCTTTACTATCTAGACCAGGAATGTCATGAGAAAACTTCCTGGCGAGGGAAGAAGAATACGAGCTGACAGTTTTGCAGGTCTCAGGCTTCTGAGCTGAGAGCGCTCAATTCTGTGCTGCAAGGGGAACGCAGCCACAGACCACGCTTAATAAAGGATGGCAGCAACGGAGTCCCAACAGAACCTTCTTTATGGACACGGGAAATCTTAATTTATATAATCTGCATGCATCAACAAATAGTTTTGATTGTTTCTCGACCTTCCAAACATGTAAACACCATTCTTAGCTCACGGGCAAGTTTGGCCTGGGGACAGTAGTCTGCAGACCCCTGATCTAGAACAAGCTGGCCTTGGAAACCCCTTTCTGCAGAAATGATGTGGATCATATTTGATGGGTATCGCCACACTCACACGGAAATGCGGGTGCTTGAAAACACAGCTGGACAATGACTTCTGGGCTGTCATGTCCTATTCCAAATATACTGAGGAATTCCAGGAATTTAAGCCAGGAAATTGGACTTCACTGGAAAATCCTCATCAGGCTTTTAATTGCAAATGAGCCCATCCAAATCCTAGGAAAGGTAACATTCTGGTCAAACAGAGAACACTGTCACTCAAGTACCTTCCTGTGAAACCTGTTGACATGTTGGGCCAGGTCCCGTGCCTTATAGGATGTTTAGCAGCATCCCGTGACAAAAATGTGTCCAGAAATTGCCAAATGCCCCTGCGGTCCAAAATCATCCCCAGTTGAGCATCACTGAGCTAAATCAGCTCTGTCCACAGAACTTTCTGTGATAATAGAAATGAGCTATACCTGGCCTGTTTAAATTTAAGTAGCCGCATGAGGCTAGCGGCTACCCTATTAAATGGTCCTGCTTTAAATCCTATCCACCCCCTCCCACCCCCTCAAGGGAAGACAGGAGAGAAACACAGCTTTGTGTTAAGAGCAGGGACTAGAGTCAGACCCTGATTCTGACATTCATTCTTTCAGTTAACAGGTTTATTATCCACCTGCTCTGTGCCTGGCAAGTGCTGGGGGGTGGGGGGACCCAAAGATGAACAACAGCAATCAAGACCCTGTCCTTACACAGCTTTGATTCTAGTGGCGAGGAGAAACCAAATATAAATTTAAAGAAAGTAATTCCAAGTCATGATCAGGAGTCTCTGCCATTAAAAAGCAGGTTGGGATAAGTTCTCCTTCAGATCAGACATCCCAGAAATGGCTCTCTGAGGCGACATTGAAATGACAGCTGCAATATGAATTGCTTAACACAGTATACGCTGCCTGGAATAGAACAAAGGCTTAATAACTGGCTTCCTCTTGCCAGCATTTTACCTTTCACCTTTTGAGACCTTTACCTTTTACGCCATTACCTTTTACTGCACTTGCCAGGCACTCTTCTAATCGGCACAGTTTTACATCTGTTATACCCATTCTACAGATGAGGACAGTGGAGGCACATTGCACACCTAGGACGTGACAAAGCTGCGACTCGAACCCGGGTAGCCAAATGGAATTTGTGTCTGCTGTTATGTGACCATTAGCCAGAGCACTGGGGGTTGGGAGGGGACCCCAAATATGTTAATCCTAGCATCAGTTTTTAAAGAGCCGGGCCTTACAAACTAGAGGAAGGGAGATCCTAAATATAAGAAGAGAGAAATTTCAATCCCCATTTCTCCAGCAATAGCCCCGAAGCCTTGACTGTCAGAACAAGGAAGCTGCCTCGTCTGCATTCATGCCAAGGTGGCCTTCAAAAGACAGCGACCCTCATCGTTCTAGAATTACATATTTTAGCCTACCCGCTAAATGTGTGTGACCCCAGCATCAGCACTCTGGTTCTTTCTTGGTCACATGCAGAGTGTCACCCGACATGCTCTACCTTCTCGGTTCAGCTCTCATACTGTACTCAGGTGGCCTTTTCTGGGTCTCTGGAGTCTTTGTCCTTTTTGTTGGTGACTTTCTTGTTTAAAACGGTCCCAAGCGCAATGTGCCAGTTCTGGCTGCTGTCCTAAGCACAGGAGGGCTGTGATGGGCCTTTGGGGAAAATACATTTTGGGGAAAAGCTTCCCCCCACCAAATCAGTACCCATTTGCAGTCACACCACATTTCCCCCTCCCTCCAGCCCCTGGCCACTGCTAATCGAATTTCTGTCTCTGTGGGTTTGCCTATTCTGGATATTTCATGTAAATGGAATCCTGCAGCATGTGGTACACTGTACGTGCTTCTTCCACTGAATGTTGTTTATTTTTTTAAGTTTTATTTTATTGTTCTTGACAGAGACAGAGAAAGACAGACAGAGGAGAGGGCCCAGAGCAGTCTCCATAGTTGTACGTCATCAGTTCCCAATGTGGTTTCTTTCCACACAGGTGGGTGGGGGCCATGCAGCATGGGAACTGGGCTTGGGGCCTCCCACATGGGTGCCACAGGCCCTCAAGCCAGGGGCTGAACTGGGGGGGCAGGTATGAGAACTAAATTGGGAGCCTCCTGCATGAACCCCAGTTCAGCATTTGGGTTTGCACGGGCCAGGGCCAGGATTCAATCCTTGGTCTCTGGGGCTGCAAAGTGAGTGCTCAACCTGCTGAGCCATCCCTATGCTTAGTTATATTGACCATTTATATGTCTTTTTGGAATAATATCTATTTAAGTCCTTTGTGCATTTTTAAAATCACTCTATCTATCTGCCTACCTATCTACCTACCTATCTATCTATTTTTATATTGAGTTGTAGTTTATATATTCCGGATATTAACCCCTTACCCAATATATGGTTTGCAACTATTTTTTCTCATTTCATCCATTGCCTTTTCACTCTGTTGATGGTTTCCTTTGCTGGGCAGGACTTTTTCAATTTGACATGGTGTCACTTGCCCATTTTTCCTTTTGTTATCTGTGCTTTTGGTGTCATATCTGAGAAAACATGGCCCATTCCAATGTTATAAAGATTCCCCCCCCCCCATGTTTTCTTCTGGAAGTTTTATAGTTTCAGGTCTTATGTTTGAAGTTTTAATCCGTTTTGAGTGACTTTTTGTGTATGATGTAAGATAAGGGTTTATCTTCGTTCTTTTGCATGTGGATATCTAGTTTTCGCAGCAGCATTTGTTGAAGAGACTGTTCTCTCTCCGTCGTGTTATCTTGGCACCCTTGCTGAAGATCATTTGACCATATACTCATACATGAGTTTATTTCTGGACTTTATTCTGTTCCATTGGTCTACTTCATTCCTTTTTATGGCTGCATAATATTCCACTGAATGGATATACCCCATTCTATTTCTTTCCAAGTAGATAGACATTTGGGTTGTTTCCACTTTTTGGCTATTAGGAGTAGGTAGTGCTACTACAAACATTCATACCAAACTTTTTGTATACACATGTTTTCAGTTCTCTTGACTATATCCCTGGGAGTAAAATTTCTGGGTCAATAGAAATTCTGTGTAATATTTTGAGGAACTGCTAAACTTGTTTTTCAAAGTGACTGAACCATTTTACATTCCCACCAGTAATATGAGCATTCCAATTTCTCTATATCTTTGTCAACACTTGTTATGGTCTATTGTGTGTGTGTGTGTGTGTGTGTCTAGCATAGAGGATGTGAAAGGGTATCTCCCTGCAGTTTTGATTCGTATTTACCTAATGACTAGTGATGTTGAGCTTCTTTTTACGTTCTTATTGTCCATTTATGTATCTTCCTTGGAGAAATGTCTATTCAAAGTTTGCCTATGTATGTATGTATGTATGTATTTGTTTATTTAGAAAAGGTGAGAGAGAAGGGGGAGGGCCCAGAGCAGTCTCCATAGTTGTACATCATTAGTTGTGACATGGTTTCATTCCACACAGGTGGATGTGGGGCCACGCAGGGCAGTAACCCAACCAAGGACCTCCCACATGGGAGGCAAGAACCTTCACCCAAGAGCCATCCAAGCGGTTACCAGTCGAGCTGCAGTTCAGCGTATGGGTTTGCATGGGCTGGTGCCTGGAATTGAACTCCAGATCTTGTGATTTTGAGGTAAGTGCTCAACCACTCAGCTAACCTGGCATCCCTTTGCCTATTTTTATTAACTTATTTGTCTTAAAAACAATGAAATTAACTTATAAGAGTTCTTTATATATTTTGGAGACTAGTCCCTTATCAGATACATGATTTGCAAATGTTTTAAGGCAAGATGTGAAGCAGTCAGTGAATTGATCAGATTAGTGGTCTACAGAGATGATTTGTACAGGTTCATTTATCCTTAGCTGTTTACCAGGGGATAGAGTTGATGGTGGTACCCACGGTTTCCTTTGTATGGTCAGTCATCAACTAGGAATGGTATGGTTTTTAAGAGCATTAGCAGTAACTAGAAAAATGATACTTTTATAGGTATGTAAGTCACCATGTGTTAGACACTGTCTTAAGCATTTCACATGTTTTAAGCTCACTTAATTCTTCTGTCATTACTCTCACCCATCCAATTCTGTAGATGCAGAAACTAAGGCACAGAGAATCTCTGTACTGTGCCCAAGGTCACATAGCTAATAAGGGATGGAGCTCAGAATCAAACGCAGGCTTCTAGCTCTCAAGCGCGCATGTTTAACCACAGCACTGCCGTGAGTCTCGGGGGGCAGGTGGGGCTCTTTCTTTCCATCTGAAATCTTTTTCCTACTTTGTGACCCAAGGTAGACTCTCAGCCTCATCATTGGGTTGTGTAATTAGAGTACCTTTTTCTTCCCCAGAATCTGAGGTGTTTTGGCAATATCTCTCTTGACCAGAAATTTAGAAATGGCTTTACAGACAGCTCACAATCTCATTTACAGCATCCCAGGAAGGCAGCTTAACATCGACTGATTTAGGCTACAGTTTTTACCATTGCACGTTCCTGGGGTCAAATCCCAGCTCTGTCCCTCAGAGGCTGTGTGATTGTGGGTAAATCACTTTACCCCTCTGAGGCCCAGACTCACTTGTTACATGAACGTGCTAATGCTGTCTCTACTTTGTAGGTTATTTCTGAAGTTAAGTGGCATAATGCATCCACAGAACCTTGCTCATAGTTTCCACCCAATTAAATACCGGTAACTGTCGATTACAATGAAAATAAATAATAGTAATTTCACAATCAGCAGCATAGGTATTGCTGGTTTTATTTTGCTAATGAGGATATTTAGGGTCAGTGACAACATGTGACAGGATGGGCTCAGGACCATACTGTTGCTAAGTGTCAGGACAGGACATTTATGTTGGCCTTCTCACAGCAAAGCTTGGGGGAGTTTTCTCCCATAATCCTCCCCACAGGACCTAGGACTCAAACACGTGGAATTCATGTATGAATTATATATTCAATTGGATTCTGAGAAACCATAAAATCTTGCATGACAAAATATATATTCTTATACTTTTCTTTTTCTTTATATTTTACTCAAGGGAAATGTGAATATATATTTGCAAGTTAAATATAAGTTGTATTCCAAAAGGAACTATGAAAATCAAATAGGGATTGTGTGAAGTGTTGCTATTACAACTTAATAGCAGTAAAAAAATAATAAACTGGGGAAGCCAGGATGGCTCAGTGGGTTAAGTGCTCGCTTTGCAGCTCCAGGGACCGAGGATCGAATCCCGGCCACGGCCTGTGCAGACCCATATGCTGAACTGGGGAGTGCTTCCCATGCGGGAAGTTCCCAGTTTAGTTCTTGTCCTCCCCCTGTTTGGCCCCTGGCTCAAAGGGGAGTGCCTCCCATGCAGGAGGCCCCCAGCCCATTTCCCACCCTGCGCAGACCCCGCCCACCTGTGTGGGACAAAACCATGTGGAAAACTGATGATGTACAACTATGGAGACTGCCCTGGGCCCTCCTCCTTCTCTCTCTGTCTCTGTTTCTCTCTCTGTCAAAAACAATAAAATAAATCTTTAAAAATAATGATAATAATAAACTAAGATTCAATTATAAGATCTTATTAAGATATAATTGACATATATTACTTATGTTTAAGGTATATGCTGTACGATTTGCTATATTTACATATTGCAATATGATTACCACCATAGCTTTAGCTAATACTTCTATCAGGACACTTCATTATCGTTCTTTTTTTATGCTGAGAACATTTAAAATCTAGTCTCTTAGCAATTTTGACGTATATAATACAGGGTTGTGAACCAATTATGATTTAATTTAGTAAAGTAAACAAGGGTCCATTTATATTGTGCTATATGGGTTTTTCTTTACGAAAAAAAAAAGAGGATTCCCAAATGAGGAGAATATGAAGCATTAAATTATGTCCTGTTTTTTCCTTCAAATTATAAGATCAAACCTGCAGTATGCATCCTCATCACCGAGGCTGATTTATTTTTATCCCCAATAGGCAGCAAATCTTTCTGGGGGGAGGAAAACACCCCTCAGCCTTAAACGAGGCCCATTTCAGGAAGCATGTTGCCTGATTAGTAAAATACCACAATGTTTATTTGCCAGGGGAATCTTCTCCCTGCTGAGCAGCAAACGTTGTTGCTTTTTCTTTCTAGCAGCATCTCTGTTAAATTCCTTGTCAGCCAGGAGAGACACCCGACCCGTTCGTCTCTAAGTCGGCTGAACAGACGTCCCGTTGGAAACAGGACAGAACACCACGGGACATCTGGTCAGCCTCTCTGCAAGGGCGTTCTGTCCAAACTCCAGGGACAATTGCCTTCTCGTAGGGGGGACCCGCCAGAGTTCCTCAGAGGCGGGCAGCACCCTCTGGGACATTTAATAAGGTTGAATTCAGTGCGTGGCTGAGGCGGCTTGGGCGTGTAAATTGCAGGAAGCCTCCTGAGAATTAAAGATGCACCCTCGGAAGCCTTGTCAGGAAGGGGAGGGATCCAGCATCATAAATTGCCCTGTGGCTTTTCAGGACTTTATGAGCTCCCAGGCCTCCTCCACAATAGTTTGCAGGATGACTCTTAACACCTCATTAAGGTTGTTTTTTACCAAATGCTAATAATAAAAAGGAGCCCTTAAAAGCCTGGCTCCTTTTTATTCAGAATCCTCTTCTCTGGAATATTAAAAAAAACACCCAAAAAAGTCATAAAATGGAAATACAGTGCAGAGCCCACATCTTGGGGAGACTCAGCATTTCCAGGCTGGCAGGAGTCAGGGGAGGTGGGGACTGGGAGGTGCCTTCAAAGCCCATAATCCGTCCGTCACCTTCATCGTCTCCAACTGCGAAATATTACTGTGGACTCTTTCTTTCTGATCACAACACAGCGTTGCCACTGGGGCCTTTTCATGAGCCGTCTTGAAAGCCCTCGTATGTATCGTATAGTCCGTCTATGGCATCTGTAACATTGGGGCCAAAACGAATTATTTTTTTTAATAGGGAGGGGTCAGTGCGACCAAGAGGGGTATCGTCATAAATCTCAGGACAGTGAGAAACGTGCTGCATGTGAGCCCTGGGTGTTGGTTGTGTTTCTGGAGATTCTACGGTGAGACAACAGAGTGAGAAGTTAAACTTGGAGACCCACTCAGTCACAGTCCAGCTGTGTGACCCTGGCAGGAGCCCTCACCTCTCTGTGCCCCACCTGCCTTCTAGCCTGTTAACTGAGATTGACAGTGGCCACAGCTACCTCTGAGACAGGTTCTGAAAACTAAATGAGAGGTTGCCAGTAATCAGACTGGCATGGGACCTGGCGGACGGAAAGCCCTCATGACCGGTACTTAGTATTCATTCATTCATTCATTCATTCATTCATTCATTCATTCAACACCTACTTTGTGTCCAGTGCTATTCCAGCATCAAACAGACACAAAGTCCGCCCTCCCGGGCTGACCTTTAGGAACTGTTGTCCAGGGAACAGAAAGGTCAGAGCAGGGACAGAGTTGACACTCTGTTTCTGGCCGGCATGGGGCTACAGGTGAAGCCCTCAAGCTCTGGGGTGAGGGGCTCCCTCAGGAACCGTAGGCCTTTTCTTGGTTTAGAACAGAACGTCTCCACTTCAGCACTACTGACATCCGCAGCCAGAGAATTCTTTGTTGGTGGAGAGGAGGGCTGCCCTGTGCAGTGGGGGGTGGGGGTGGCAAGCAGCCACCCTGGCCTCCACCCACTAGATGCCAGTAGCACCCCACCCCCGAGTTGTGACAACCAGAAATGTCTCCAGACATTGCCCCTGGTTGACGGCCACTGCTCCAGAAGCACCTCTCCATTTCTCCACACCTCCGTTTCCTCTCTGAGCAGGAAGAACAGCCGTATCTCTTGCGCTGATAGTCGGACGTGCCAAGTCAATGAAACACGGCCTTGCCTGGCGCCTCCATAAAAGTGATCGACGAGCCGATAGGGATGCTTTCAGCTCTCACCCCTGCCGAGGGCTCTGGCGAAGCCCGGCTTTCCCTTTGGCCGCAGGTGCTCTGAACTCTGCTATGCCCGGAATTTGGGGGAGAATCCCACCTCTCCCGTCTGCAGCACTCCCAGGCCCCTGCGGCGAGCAGGGCGGGGCTTGTGCAGCCACATGGCCACCAATGGACATCTGTGTGTGATTTATTGGCCGTCCTTCCAACGTGGCCTGTGCCCATGAACAGGTCGAGACGGTTATGAAACACTATTCTTGACTTTTTAACGCTCAGGTACAATTCAGCCGCAAATCCCACCCCTCCTGGGATGCGCTCCTGCCCTCCTGGTGAACAAGGAAAGTGGGCTTGCTGCAAAGTCCGTTTTGGTGGGAAGGTTCTGGAAAGAAGAAAGAAGGAGAAATTGAGCAGTTCAGGGCCTGGGCAATGGGGACACAGACGCCGTCCACGTATATGACCTTGGGCAAGCCCCTTGGGCTTTCTGAGCTTCAGTTTTGTCACCCGTGTCACATAGGAATACTCGTGACACCAACCCCATTTGGTTGTGGCGATTAAAGGAGAAAAAGCAAGTCAAGAGTGGGCTTGCCTGACCCTTGGTAGAGTTCAATAAGCGGTAGCTAAATAAGGAAAAAAGTCTATTGCTCTACTGAGTCCCAGGCTTTGTTTGCCCCCAAGGTTCATGGAGGAAGACAATGACCCCTTCATCCAGGTTTGCTGGGGACTCCCCTGGCTTTAGCCCTCAAGGTCTCAGGTCCCAGGAAATCCTCCCGTCCTGGACACACAGGGAGAGTTGGCCACCACAAGGAATGCCTTTGGAAATGATTTTCTGGTTCAGTGTCCTGGGCAGAGAGCCCGGGATGGTTAAATTGTGACTAGCTGGTAGTTTGGGGAAAGCCACAAGGCCCTTGCCACATGGGCCGCCCCAGGAGAGAATATGCTTTGTGGGTTTCAAGAGGAGGTTTACGAGCACTCTTCTTGAAGTTTTAATGGTCCCCAGTGATTTATCCTATCGGGAGAGTCATTGCTATAAGGAGAAACCTGCTTCTCAGAGCTTCTGCTTTCCTTTACTATCAAACCTTTCATCTTCCCTGAGAGTCATCTCCATCCTCCATAAATAACCTTATTACGGCCACACAAAGGCAGGGCCCCGGCCGCCTGCAAGACTGGACTTCTCAAGTCCTGGTTTCCTAAACCAGTTTGACCAGCACGCGGAATCCTGAATAAGGTCTCCCAGGGATGTTGTAAATGGGTGGAAGGAGGTACACAGGGCTGGGGTGCTGGGTCCGAGGAATGGTAAGCTCAGAATCACACACGACCCCTTCTCAAAAGTGGCCTCCTAACACAGGGAAATTGTCTGCCAAGTTACCTTCCCCTAGACCTCTCTGAGTTCTTAAAAAGCAAGAATGTCTTCCCTTGGTAAAAATTCGGTCAAATGAGGTGAATAGTAATAATCGTGTCCGTCAGAACTTTCCACAGTGATGGACGTTCTGTATCATCTGCACGGTCCGGTGTGGGAGCCGCTAGCCCCACGTGACTTCTGGGTTCTTGAAATGGTGCTGTGGGACTAAGGCACTAAGTGTTAAACATTATTTAACTCAAATAAGAGCCGCATGTGGCTGGTGATGACCTTATTGGACTGCACAGTTTTAAAGTAGCACACAGCGATTTGCAATAAAATATGTCATTGTAGAGGCTGCACTTAGGATTTCCCTTCCAGGGCCCAGCAGTAGGCAGGGCAGGGGCCTGCGCCCGGACATGTGTGCATGCCAGTCATATCAGTTACATATGGCCTTCGGATCATCGGAGCCTTGCTGGCTTGTCCCTCACACCCTTGAGGGCCCACCAAGGGTTTGGAGACTGAGAATGAATTGCATCTCAGATAGGGTGACCAGATGTCCCGCTTTTGGCAGGACAGTCCCAATTTTTAACAATTTGTCCCGCGTCCCGCAGCATTTTAAAAAAGTCCCGATTTTTGGAGAGAATGCACGACAAGCTAGGGAACGGCGGGAGATAGACCCAATTTTTAATCAAGAACCCCACCCCCACCCCCCCCACCCCCGGTCAACGGTGTCCCGCTTTACCAATGTTAAAATCTGGTCACCTTAATCTCAGAGGAACTTTAGTTAATGAACTCTAAAGGTGTTGTGTGCTTGAATGAATGTATTAAAGACTAAAGAAAATATTCCAACAGTTAAAAAAAAAGGTATAAAAGATTAGAGGTGAGTAATATTCTATACCGCCCCTACCTCCCGCTGCTCACCCCCACCCCTCAGCTCAGCAACCTCTCTGCTCCTAATCACACGGAACAGCTCCCAGTCGATGGTTCCAGGCCTTTTTCTCTCAACAGTTTAAAAATCATGTGTTTATGGTTTGTTCTTTTTTCAGAAGATGGGATTAAGTATGCATACTGAGTTGTATCTAGCTGAGTTTTTCATTTATTTTTCATGCATTTAAGTTTTATTTGATAAGATGTGCGTTAAAACACTTTTGTTGTGAAAATGTTAAAACAGACAGAACCAAGTCCACGTCACAGCCCTCCTCTCTCACTCCCTTCTTAGACAGGTCACCGGCATTGTTCTGGAATGTCCCCTTCTAGAACGTTCTCCGTGCACTCATGCCCATGCAGGTATGCAGAGCTTCACAGTTCTGTGGATTTTAAAAATACGTACATGGGATCAAACGGCACATATTCCTTTTTTCACTTGAGCAAACTGCTGGTGTTATCACTGGGGGGTGGGGGGGTACCCTATACCCTTACACCGCTTATGAATTTCCTTAATGTGAATGAAACGGTTTGTATAACTGTTTCTGTCAGTAGTGGAGAGTTCAGTGGCTTCTAATTGGTCATGACTAAAACCACGCTGTAATGCGCACTTTCTACCTGCCATGCTGTGAACCCTGGGCGTATTCCTCAGACATATGCCCAGGGCGAAGGGGATTGCCGAGGTCATGGGATCCATACTGTAAATGCCTTTCATACTAGGTGGAGTTCTTTTTTCCTTCCCAGAACCTCAGAAGGTGACCTTAATTTAGAAATAGGGTCACTGCAGATGTAATTAGTGAAGATGAGGTCAGTATGGGGTAGGATAGGCCCTTAATGCAGTGACCAGTGTCCTTGTAAGAAGAGGAAAGAGACAGAGAAAGAGACACAAGAGGAACCATGTGAACACAGAGGCAGAGATCAGAGTGATGTGGCTAGAAGCCAAGGGACAGCAAAGATGGCCAAGAGCTACCAGCCTGGCCCTGCTGACACCCAGATTTGGGACTTCTAGCCCCCAGAACTGTGAGGGGATAAATCTCTGTTGTTTTAAGTCACCTAGAATGTGACAAGTTGTCATAGCAGCCCAAGGAAACTAGTATAACCTTAAAAAGTTTCAACCTGTTGACATTCCCACCAACCAGCATTCCTCACCAACACTGAATGTTATCCCTCTTATTTTTTCTTAATAAACCTTTTGTTTTGGAATAATTTAAATTATAGAAAAGTTGCAAAGATACAGAATTCCCATGTGCTCTTCCTCTAACTTATAATGCTAACCTATTACCACGATGCCTTTGTCAAAACGAAGAAGTCAACATTGGTAAAACGCTACTAACTAAACTACAGACTCCATTTGAACGTCACCAGTTTTTCCATTATAGTAATGCCTTGGAATCGAGCTTAATCCATCCCAGAACCCTGTTTGAGTTCTAAAACATTCGAGTTCCAAGATGAGTGGGCATTTGGATAAAGCTACGGGCCGTGCAGTCGATACGGCCACACAAACGTGTTGGCGTTCAGATTCTGAGGCAAATTTTGCTTGATTTTTTGTTCGGATTCCAAGTTGTTCGAGTTTTGAGGAGTTTGGATTCCAAGGGATCACTGTATTGTTGTTTCTCTCTTGATCCAACCAGGAAACCACATGGCAGAAAGCCTCCATTGTCTCATATCTGTTGTTTTTTACTACCAGGGGCAAAGCAGTTTGAGAAGCGTCCTTCTAATATTTTTTTTATATTTTTATTTATTTATTTTTGACAGAGAGAGAGAGAGAGAGAGAGAGAGGGAGATACAGAGACAGAGAGAGAACTGAACTTGGGGAGCTCCCAGTTCAGCATATGGGTCCGCACAGGCCGGGGCCAGGATTCGATCCTCGGTCCCCGGGGCTGCAAAGTGAGAGCTTAACCCACTGAGCCATTCCGGCTTCCCCCCTTCTAATATTTTTAATAGAAGTTTTAATAATCTTACCGTTGGAAGTATTTCAGACATTCAAGGAAATACAAGCAAAGTAACAGGTGGACCCGTTTCTACCATCCAGACGTAATAAATGTTCATGTCTGCAAGTCCGTGATTCTTTATCTGGACTCACAAAATATTAAAAATCCTGAAAACCCAAAGCTGATGTCAGGATGTATAATCCTAATAAGTCACCTCATTTGGAATATCTACATTTTATTGCAGATATATATATCAGCATGTTTGATGACCGGGGCTGCCCCAGGTCCCTTGAAAGAAGGGACTATGGTGGCTAAGAGCGCTCGCTTTAGCATCAGATGGGCTGACCTCACCCCACGCCACCCCCACTACTGTTGTTCCTTGACCTGGGGCCAAGTGCTTCTTTTTATGAAGGGACCAGCAGACGTTCTCTGTGAAGATTCAGATAGTAAATATTTTAGCCTGTGTGGGCCACCACCCAGCCTCTGTTGCAACTACTCCTGTCTGTCCTTGTCACGCAAAAGCAGCCGCGGATGATTCCAGAGAGGCCTGGCTGTATTCCAATAAGATGTGACTTATGGACACTGAACTTTGAATTTCATATCGTTTTCATTAAGTATTATTCTTTGTTGTAGTTTTGTTACATTGTACTGTTTTGAGAGCAGGTGAGAGAGATAGCAGAGGGGAGCCCAGAGCAGTCTTCATAGTCGTATATTATTAGTGGTGACATAGCTATACAGCTACCTGGTAAAAGGAATAACGACAGGGGCAGCAAGTGCAAAAGTCCTGAGGCTAGAGCATGGAGGTTTCAAGGAGCAGGCAGGAGGGCAGTGTGGTGGAATGGAGAGAGCAAGAGTAAGAATACCAGGTAATACCATCAGAGGGGTGATGGGAGCCAGGTGACACAGGCTCTCATAGATCATGGTCAAGGTTTTGGCTTTTGTACTGAGTGAGGTAGGAGCCATGGGAAGGTTTTGAACAGAGGAAGGATGGGATCTCACTTAGGTTTGAGCAGAATCCCTTTGGTTCCATGTGGAGGACATACTGTGGAGTACGAGGGTGGAAGCTGTGAGGAGGTGACTGCGATTCCCAGGTGACAGAGTCGTGAACATGAAATGGGTGCTTACATGCCCCTCCCATTTTATAAAGTTAAAAGTCCCTCTTTGGCTTGATCTGTTTCAGTCACTTACAACTGAAAACTAAACCAAACAGGCCCCTTAGCCTCTCCCAATAGACATGGAGCCTCATGAGGACAAGCCCAGTGACCAATGCCCAGGCCTGGCTAAGGGCCAGGATGAAAAATGGCAGCTCCCCGGAGCTGAGGCAAAAGGTTGTCCATGAAATGCTTCTCTGAGGTCCAGTCCTGCCAGGAGGGCAGCTCAGATCCGCTTCTCTGGAGACAACCCAACCCTGATGCTCTTGCCCTCAGAGGAGAAACCAGGAATTCCTTTGGGGGAGAGCTTTCCTTTGCAAATGCGGGACTCTGAGGCGTCCTGTTTTCTCTGTAAATAAGGCAGCAGTCTCCCCACGCATGTGGTAGCTGGTGATACTTGGAGGTGGCGTAGCTGGCGGCACGAAGGGAGGAAAAGATGGGGCAGAAGCTCAGGGGAGCCTTTTCCGTTTTGAAACGGGTGATAGACTGTCACCCTTGAACCCAAATGATGTCGTCTGTTTGTTTGTTTGGTGGGGGGCCTTTGACAAAAGATGCAACCTCATACTGTTACTATGTTGACCGAGCCACGTTCATTCACTGAGCTCCCAGCCATGTCTCCGCAGAGGAGCGGGTATCACATGTCTTCCCAAACAACCACCCGGGCCGGGACAGAACCTAAGCTCTTTCCCAGGTTTTCTCTCTCGGTTCCCTTTAGGATCAAATACTCTCTACAGCCAGAGACCTCATTTTGTCTTTCCGTGGAAACTGGGATCTCCGTGGAGTCAGGGGTTACCATATGTTGTATTTGTTTTTGTCATCTCAACAACCTGGCATAAAGTGCCATGCAAGGACCACATTAATGCTTGAGTGGGTAGATGAATGGATGATGGATAGGTGAATGCATGAATGGAAGGATGGATAGGTGAATAAGTGTATGAAGGGAAGGTAGTTAGGAAGAAGGAAAGAAGAAGGAAGGAAGGAATACTGTATTCTTTTTGCAAAAATCTAACATACTACAGATAAGGCTACAGTCTTCTTTGATGGCCTGCGTCCCAAGTTCTTTTCCTCCCTGCCCTTCCCCAGTGGAAACCTCAGTCAGTTTGGAATATAGATTTCTAGGACCTTTTCTATGCCATCCATACCTAATTACACATATGTAAAGAATGCAAAGTATTACTTTGTGTTTTCTGTGTTTTGTCTTGCAACATCACTCAATAATATATGTGGAGCTTCCCAAAGCAGATCTATAGATCTGTCTCTTTTTCCTTAACTACGGCAGAATATTTCTATAGTTCGGATACTTCCCACATCATAATTGTTTGTTCCCTACTGAGTGTCATATAGCTGGATTCCAGTGTTTCTTTCTTACCATTAATGCGACAACACTCATTCCTCTCCAGGCGCACATGGGACTTCCATTTGTCAGTTATTTGAAAGCCATGCATGTGATGCAGAGTAGCCAACTCAACCAAAGCCCTGTGCTGATGCGACTTTACACTTAGGAGTCTTTAGCTCCTGTTCTACCTCTTCCCCATCGATTTAGATGTGACCTGGTGGGAGAGGGAGGGCTGCAGAACCAGAGAGAACTCATGTCAAGCCCAGCATTTTACCACTGGCTCTGGAGCCTTGGGCACAGCTACTGCTCTCTCCTTTTTGGCCTCTTCAGTTACATGTGTCATAGGACACTTGTGAACACTGATTTGAACAGTGTGTCAGGCACCTGCCCCTTAGGGAACCCTCATAGATACCGATGGTCACTGTTAAAATACAGTCTGGCTCTTTCTATCATCCCACCACCAGCTCTGGGGGATCCAGCTTAGACATTTCACGCTGCTGACTTTTCAAAAGTTAATTCTGGCAACTTCTCTGTAAAGGGACATTGAAATCACTAGCCACACTTAAGAAAAATCTGAATGTTTGGCTATCCTGCCGATTATAAACCAGCACTCTGTGGTAGAATGTGGCACTCAGAGAGATCACATCGAGGAGGCAAATTCTGACAAGGTTCCGGGCTTTTCCCACTCACCCCAACCTGGTAATTAATAGGAGCCAGGAAGAAGCCCCAGATTTCTAAGTGCCGATTCCCGCTGTACCGGCCCTCGGAACATCTGAAGGGAAAACAGTTTGTTAATTGCTGTCTAGACACTTTATTGCGGCAATAAGATCAAAACCCAGAAGGCTAAGGTTTGTGGTATGAATCATGCAGACTAAACAATTGTTTTATTGCATTTACAGAGGAGTTGATTTATACCATCACCGGGTAATAAAATTCCTTCATGGTTTATCCGAAATAATTTTGTTCCTTTTTACACCACTCTGTGGTCATTCCACCTCTCGGGGCTGTTAAATATGTGTTCTCTGTCTCATCCAAACAGTTTCTTATCAGATGTCTTCTTGTCATCAAGGGCCAGGGCTCATTCCATCCAGGGAGAGCCGTTGTGAGGACAGGGAACCTGGCTGGGGTGGCCTTATGACCTAGATGCCACAGCCGCATCTGCTCACGCCATCACGGGTGGATGGTTCCTGAGCCCGGCAGCCTTTTGTCTTGCTGGTTGGCAAAGGCCGATCTGGTGGCTTCCTCTTCGGGGCCAGGTGAAGTGAACAGAGCTGGCCAGGCCTTTAGTGGCACTGGGACCCCAAAGCTGACTTCGCCAGCAGCCCTTCTGTACCCCAGTAGCCTGTGGAACTTGGAAGAAAGAAGGGTTGGCCCAACACACACACATCTGTTACTTGCCCTGGTCCCCGCCGCTGTCCAGTGGAATGGGGCTGCCCCCATGAAACACATGTGTTCAAAGCTCCGAAGTCTAAGTGTCTTGTTCAAGGTCAAATGCTGGTAAATACTGGTTCTTCAGGCTCCAAGTCCAGTGCTCTTCGGTGCCAGAGGCCAAGTGACCTGAGAGATTAGCATCAAATAAACATAAATATCTTTCCTAAAGGGGACGCGCCTACTTTACTCTTCCCTTTTTCTTTTTATAAAGATGTTATTTTGTTGTTTGAGAGAAGGTGAGAGAGAGAAGGGAGGAGGGCCTAGAGCCGTCTCCATTGTTGTACATCATTAGTTTTTTGACATAGTTTCATTCCACACAGGTGGATGTGGGGCTGCGTTAGGTGGGAACTGAGCTGGGGGCCCCTTTCATGGGAGGCGAGCACCTTCGCCGCCATCCTGGTGGTTACCAGTTGCCCTGTAGTTCAGCATGTGGGTTTGCACAGGCCGGGATTCGATCCCCGGACCTTGTGGTTGCAAGGCAAACACTCAACCTGTTGCGCTACCCCAGCATCCCTGTCTTTCCCTTTCTTGATGAAGTCCTTTGACGCCCCCAAAGTTTGAATTTTGACGAAGTCCAGTTGACCTATATTTGCTTGCTCGCGCTTTATTCTTTCTTTTGTTCCTCATACTTTTGTGTCATATGTAAGAATCCATTGCCAAATTCAAGGTCGTGAAGATTTACCCCTGTGCTTTCTCCTAAGCGTGCTATGGCTTTAGCTCTTGTGACTAGATCATCTTTGTATATGGTGTGAGGGAAAGGTCTGCTTGTGTCCAGCGGGGTAGCCAGTTGTCCTGTAGCATGAATGCTAAATTCTGTGGCTACCCTTCAGGCCTGATTTTCAAAGGCACCTCTGAAGCCTGAAAAGGTTAAAGAACTCCTCCTCTAGGGCTCTAGGGTGCAGAATTCCTTTCTTCTCCACCACAGGTCCCTGATATTTATGGGCTACTTCCCCAGCCTGAAGCCACAAAAGAGGAAATTATACTAGTAGCACATAAGGGTTCTTTGAGCATGCAATGAGAAGAGACATGAGGTGCCTGGCGTGACAATCGGAACATGCTGGGCAGAGGTAGCTTATTATGACTAATTATGATTATGAATTATAGTATAATTATTACTCAATTCCTATCACTATTACCAAGATGAGGATGAAAGTACTTTTGCCCTTTGAAACTCCAAACTCTGTTCCTTGCTAATCATATGGAGAGAAAGGAAGTCTGACTTATTTTCCTAAAAGGAACTCATTGGCCTTTTGGGAACAGTTTATCGTCATTGCAAACTGTAAGGTCAAAGAGAAAGGAAAGCTGAGGCCTGAGCACCTTCAGAAACATCTCTCCCCAGCATAGTGTATGCGCTCTCACACTCCCTGATGCAAACGCACACACTATCTATCATGACCAGGAACCAGGCTTGGCCAAACCTGGTCCCCTCTGTATCCCCTGTTGCCAGTTTTGCCACTATCTTTGGATGCCTGTTTGAGAAGTAATATAAATGCTCAAACTTTCAGAAACAAATGGAGAAAATCCTTGGGGTCCAGCGCTAGGCTAAGAGTTCTTAGACACCAAAAGCGCAATCCATAAGAGGAAAAAGTGATAAATTGGACATTGTTAAAAGTAAAGGCTTTTTCTCTGTGAAAGACCCTGTTAAGATGATGAAAAGAGGGGAAGCCGGGATGGCTCAGTGGGTTAAGCGCTCACTTTGCAGCGCCGGGGACCGAGGATCGAATTCCGGCCCCGGCCCGTGCGGACCCATATGCTGAACTGGGAACTCCCCCAGTTCAGTTCTCTCTCTGTCTCTGTATCTCTCTCTCTCTCTCCCCTCTGTCAAAATAAATAAATAAAAATATTTTTTAAAAGATGATGAAAAGATAAGCTACAGCTTGTAGACAATATTTGCAAATCACATACCAAACAAAATAGTGTCAACATGAAGAATCCTTGTGATGGTGGAATATAAACAGAACTCCCAAAACTCAACTGCCAAGTGAATATCGCAATTAGAAAATGGGCAACAGACAGAGATTTCACCAAAGAGGATACACAAAGGGCAAATAAGCATATGAAAAGGTGTGCAATGTCAGTGCCTATCAGGGAAATTCAAAATAAGATCATAGGAAAATATCACACACCTATTAGAATACCCCTGTCCCCCTGAAAGATAGTGACAACACCAAGTGCCGTTGACGATATGGAAAGGCTAGTTGATCCACACAACATCAGTAGGAATGTCAAATGCTATAGCCACCCCAGAAAACAGACTTGGCAGTTTCTTGAAAAACTACACATGCACCTACCATGGAACCCAGCAATTGCCTGTCTGGCCTTTTATCTCACAGAACTGACAATGCAACATTTGCACAAAGCCTGTTTGTGAATGTTTATAGCAGCTCTGTTCATTACAGGCCCAAACTGGACACGGCACAAATGTTCTTTACAGATGGATGGGTGCTTAAACTGGGGTACACGCCTAGCATGAGGACGACTCAGCAATAAAAAGTAACAAGCTGTTGATACACTCAACAACCTGGATGGATCTCCAGAGAATTAGATGCACCAAAAAAGCCAGTCCCAAAGGTTCCATACTATTAATATGTGATTCCACTAATGAAAAGTCCTTGCGATGACAAAACTAGAGGAATGGAGAACAGATTAGTGGTTGCCAAGGGTGAGGCACAGAGTTGGGGGTGGGAAAGGGGGTTGGCTATGAAAGGGCAACAGAAGGGATCCCTGATGGTGAGAGAAATGTTGGTAGCTTAACTGTTTCAAAGTCAAGATCCTGGCTATGATATTGTGCTAAGGTTTTGTAAGATGTTACTATTATGAGACCTAGGTAAGGAATATATGGGCTCTCTCTGTATTAGTCTTACAACTGCATGAGAATCTACACATTTTTCAAAATTAAAAGTTTAAGTAAAAATATACGTATTGGGGAAGCCGGGATGGCTCAGTGGGTTAAGCGCTCACTTTGCAGCGCCGGGGACCGAGGATCGAATTCCGGCCCCGGCCCGTGCGGAACCATATGCTGAACTGGGAGCTCCCCTAGTTCAGTTCTCTCTCTGTCTCTCTTTCTCTCTCTCTCTCTCTCTCTCTCTCTGTCAAAAATAAAAAAATAAAAAAATATATATTTAAAAAGATTTATTGGGGAAAGCCGGATGGCTCAGCGGGTTGAGCGCTCGCTTTGAGGCCCCGAGGACCGAGGATCGAATCCCGGCTCCGGCCCAGGCAGGACCCACAGGCTGAACTGGGGAGTTCCCACAGTTCGGTTCTCTAGCTGTCTCTGTCTCTGTCTCTCTCTCTATCTGTCAAAAGTAAAATAAAGATAAATATTCACTGAAGATAAAATAATTACTCTCTATAAATATAAAAATATAAAAAAAAAAGATTTATTAAAAAAATACATATTATATTGATTCATATCAAATTGTTGTTTAAACATCAAAAATGGGTTAATATCGGCACTTCCAACCTAATATTTTTTTCCACTCAACCGAATTGGAAGCATCTAAGTCCGTTCGGCAGCTTGCTTTTTCATTTCCTTCTACCACACATAGTATATTCCGTATCAGCACAAACGCAGCTGCCTCCAGCTGCAGAAATATAATGCATTGCATGTTATAGATGACCGTAACTTATTCTGACAGTTTCCGCTAATGGACATTTTGGTTGTTTCCAAGATTTAGCTTTTATATATGATGTTGCAGTGTATTTCCTTCTACATACATCATTTGTCATACGTTCAGTAGTGGGTCTGTCTGATAAATTTCCAGCAGGGTAACTGTTAGGTCAAAGGATATATACATCTTTTATTTTAGTAAATATTGCCAAATGCCTCCCCCCACCCCAAAGAGGTTGAACTAATTTAACTCTCACCCACCAAGGCCTGGTATGAGAGACCCTATGGCCCCACACCCTGCAAAAACAGTGCTATCAAACTGGGATATCTATTCGTTTGATCAATGAAAAACAAACATTATCTCACAGTAATTTATATTTGCATTTTTCTTATAATGCCTCAGCGTCAAGAATCTTCTTGCACAGCCTTGGAACCTAATCTACAATGTTCATTTGCAATCTCCTCAAGGAATTTTGTTTTCTGTTTCTTTTTATCACAGAGTGTTTGCATGCACTGTATGTGCATACAGTGGAAGATTAAGAAAATAGTTGAAGATTAATCAGCCCACCTGGATGCAGGCCCCCACCCTCTGAGCCTCACCCTCACCTCCTCCAGGCTACGAGGAAAAGAATGACAACTGAGAAATCAGATATGTGCTTTAAGATGACGAGGAATTAGACAGCGGACAGTGTCACTCCATTGAAAGCCGAGGGTTTCTTTGCCTAAACTTTCAGGGATGTTATAGGCTACTGGGGCACTAGATTCAAGGATCTAGGAGTGTTGCATGAGCCGAAGAAAAATGTAGAATTCATAAATGGCTACAAAATGTATGACGCTCACTGGCACCTGCCACTGAACAGAACTTAGCTTTTAGCAGTCTTTCAATCTTAAGAGCTAAACATTCTATTCTTAACAAATCAATAATTGCATATTTAATGTTTCAATTCTTCAAAAGTTGCATGTAGATTATATATTTTCTATATAATTATATATTATAGATAGTAGCATGTATAGAACAAAATGTAGAGGGTTGTTTATGATACCTGGTCATTGAACATAAACAGACAGGCATTGAAACATTTATTAAGGCAGACATTGAAAAAGTATTTATTATGACTTTACAAATCTGGGATAAAGGCAAGACACCTCTCTTGACCCAATAACAGATACTGTAAGCAAGAAAATGGCAGAAGCTTCTTGTTTTGAAAAATGGGTGGGACTCCGGCTGATAAGCCTTTTTTTTCATGCATTCATGCATACTAACTGGGAAGACAGTTTGGAACATTCCAGATGTTTATTCTTCTCCTTTTCTCTTCTCTTCTCTTCTCTCCTTCTCTTTTTCTCTTCTCTTCCTCTCGCTCCCCTTGGGTGCTCCTTCATAACCAGTTATCTTGACCCTGGGAAACGTCTTTTCTTAAGCTGCCCCATTGTATGCTAAGTTATGGTGGGCTGGGGCTGATCCCTTCACAAAAGTCCTTTGTTTGGGGATTCCATCTATAAAGTGAGACTCAGAGAATTAGGCTTCTTCTAGGAAGACTTCCTTAGCTGATGGTGTTTACCTAAGCAAGCATTATTTTCTGGCTTGTTTTCCTTTCTTCTTTTTCTCAAGCATAATTCAGATCTCAGGAAAGCCTCAGAAAGATAAGGAAATTGCTCATGAACAACAAGGTATTTCTGGTTTCTATATTATGGAACTCATTGAGGCTCTTTGGTCATAAGCATGAGCCACTTTTTCAAAAGTTCTCTTTCCTCAGGGTGGGACTGTGGAGGCGACCAGGGACCCCCCAGCCCTGGAGGCAACATGAAATGTTCTGATTTTGACAGATTGCCCTTGTCTATGTTCCTATTCACTTTCATTTTTATTTCAGTGTAGAAGGCTTGGGGATGAAACCAGCTATTTTCTATTCATCATTCTTATCCTAGAATAAAATCTTTTATTATTATTATTATTATTATTATTTAATGGGACAGTTGGAGGGGCTGGTTTAAAAGCAAAGGAAATTTGTATTTCGGGTGCTGTCTTTAAAAAAAAACTGGTGGGACTTCAAGAAAAAAGTCTGAGCCACATAAAATGAGAGCCCCAAAGGACAAGGTGGCAATAAAAGGACCTCGGGGGTGGGGACGGGATGTGTGTGTGTCCCCTTAGGATGGAGAATGTCCCTCTCCCTCCAGGAGAAGCAGCCTTCCTTTCATGGGAAACCAAGCCCCTGTGTTATTAGATTCACAATGAGTTCCCCAGATGTAGTTCCCAGGGGTGAGGATTCTCAGAGGAATAAAGAGAACCCTCCAGGCTTCTGTTTGTTTTGTTTTGTTCTTGTTTCTGTAAAGTTTTGAATAGGTAATGCTTCCCAGTGGTTCAAAAATCACAACATCTAACAAACAGGGAAAAAATCTCTTTAACTGCTGCCTGTGGCCACCTGTTTGGCACGGCTGGTTTATTTCGTGGGATACTGGAAGATACGTTGGGCAAACATATACGTTGCATAAGCGAACATAAAGAGATACCCGGTTGCCCCCACCCCCACCTTTTTACACAATGTTATGTAACTTGCAGATGGTCCGCACTCCTTCCTCCTTGCATGAGCCATGCATTCTGACCATTCCATCTCAGTACCTGAAGGGCTCATCAGTCTTTCTACGGCTACGTAGTGCACCACTGTGAATGTGCCTTCATCTATTGAACCGTTCCCAATCGACAAGTTGCTATTGCAAACAGCACTCCCTCAACTAATCTTAGTGGACATCCGCTCACGTGTGTGGGTAATTCTGAAGGGCGCGTCTCGTCACAGCGTGGAATGGGGAGGTCCAAGAGCTGATTCACCCATTCGTGAAGGGGAAGGGCTTGAGGCGCCCATGTTATTTATAAGGCTAGCTTTCAGTTGTACACAGCCTTAGTACTTAAATTTAAGGTACCCAAGTCATACATGGACAGGTTGTCCCTGTGGATTAAACCAATAAATAAGCAGAAGGGTATAGGGCAATGTGAAAATCCATCCCCACCCTGAATTCCTAATCCCCCAGCTTTCACCACCACATTCTCCTTCTCAAAATTAACCACTGTGAGCAGTTGCTGCATATAATTCCAGGCCTTTCTATGCATTTATAGTTCTACTTATCTACAGTCATCCCTTTGTATCCACAAAGGATTGGTTCCAGGAGTCCTCTTAAATACCAAAATCTTTGGAAGCTTACCTGTAAGTGCCTTGTATTAAATGGCATAGTATTTGCATATAACCTACACACATTTTCCCATGTACCTTAAGTCATCTTTAGATTACTTGTAATACCTAATACAATGTGAGTGCCATGTGAAATTTGTCATGCTGTATTGTTTAGGGGATAAGGACAAGCAAAAAAGTCTGTACATGTTCAGTACAGATGCAACTATTCTAGACCCAACTATATCGTACACATCAGCAACAACTTAACACTAAACAATATATATTTTCTCTGACTGGGGTTGGTTGAATCCACAAACATGGAACCTGAGGATAAAGGAGGTCAACTGACCCTATTTCCTTGTCTGTCTAGACACAGAGATAGATAGATAGGTAGAACCCACACGTAGGAGTTTGTGTCTGTGTGTACATGTATAAAAATATAGAAGGTTACAGTAATGCTCATCAAATTTTTCCACACTGAAGAGTCACTGTGTGTGTACTGTGTTAAAATGCAGGTTCCAGTTTGGTGTGTCTGGGACTAGATCTGAGAGTCGCCCTTTCTAATAAGCTCTGAGATGCTGTCAGTATTGCTGAATTTGAGTGGGGTTTTTTGTTTATGTTTTTGATTTGTTTTGTTTTGACATAAATGAGATCATAGCTGCTATTGTTCTGTAGCTCACTTTTTTCCAAGCCAGGCCATTCGGGAAGATGATGTGGATAAAGTCTTGCAAACCTCATGTATGTGTGGTGTACATGTTGGTACTATAAACTCTGATGAAAGATAACCCGTTCTGATTGATTTTCAACCTGGGCAGCCTCTGAGACCTTCCCAAACTGATTACATTGAATCAGTGGTGGTATTAGCAGCAGCTTTAATTGCTATGGAAATGAAAGCCTCACGTGACCCGAGGATTGTTTCTGTTCAGTTTGTTACCCCATCCGGGTACTGAGCGATCATAGAGTGTCTTTTGAGAATGTAACCGACTTGAGAGTGAGGAGAGGAGAACCTAGTGTCTCAACTGAGTTCACTTCACTGGTCAAAATGGTGTTTCCCTTTGGGCATTTTAATTAGCATAAAAAAAACCAAATCAGACCCCAGGGTCCTATCTGTGTCATCTCTCACCTGTGCCAGGGAGAGGCGATGGTTTGAATTCAGGAAGGTCAGTGGACGTTCACTGCAAGATCTGTAATTCTCGCTCACTGCCCTGCTCGTGCCTCATTCACACACCATCACCATCACCATCACCAGATCTGCAGGCTGCACCCCGAATCCACCCATTTGCCCAGCCGTCACTCCCCTCCACCCGCGAAGGCGGGACTTGAGGCTTTTCCCAAGCCAGCCTCCATCCACCTTCCTCTCTCCAGCCTCGTCACTGGTCCCTGCCCCTTGCTCATCACCCCGCTACACTCTTCCCTGTGCTTGGAGCGCTCTTCCTGCGTATTTCACCCAGGACTTCATCCAACAGGTCTCAGCTCAAAGGTCCCTTTCTCTGAGGAGTCCCCCTGGGCTAACCCCATCTCTCCCAGTAGCACCCTGAGCCTCTTCTTCTATCTATATGTGTGACTGAGCTCCTTCTCCCTCCACTAGACCGCGGGGTCCGTGAAGACAGGTACCATGTCTGCTTTGGTTTCTCATGATGTCCCCGCGCTCACCACAGGACTTGGCACACACGGCTTGTAGGTAGTCGGGTAATAATTTTGTTGTGTGAAGGAAGGGCGGAGGGAAACTCAGGGCCTGTTGGCTGTTACTGTTGTGGTTACCATGGTGACTGAGTGATTTGATGAAGATGCTAAGGGATGAGGTGACCAATTGGGGCAGGTTGGGTCGGGGTCATGAAAGGGGCCAGAAAGCTAAGCTAGACCCTGTCTTGGCAGCTGAGCCAGAAGGTAGGATGGCCAGTGATGATGGCACCTCGGGAGTCACCTGGGGTGACTGAGTCTTGCCAGAGGTGACACATCGCAGGGAAAAAGAACAGCCCCCACCTGCAGTTCAAGGCAAGAGCTTGACCCCAGCCCACCTACAAAGAAGTGAGTGGAGTCAGCTAGACTCAGCCAATCTTAAGGAACAGTGTGGAGTGTCGAAGGGCACGCGCTCAGGGGCCATTCAGATCCACCCGGTTGGAATTGGCTCGGCCAGCCTTCTCTGTGGGTGACTTCTCCCAAGTGACAGACCAACCCTGACCTCAGTGTGGAAAGATGGCGCTACTGAGGGGTCCCGCCTCGTGGGGTATTACATAGGTTAGGTGGGCGCGTGCATCCCTGTACAGCATCGGGCATTGGTAAGCATCCAGGAAGCAGGTTGCTCCATGGTCCAAGCCAGTCCCCAGCCCCAAAGGACAACCTGGGGAGGCAGAGAGGACAAATCAGCCACAGCAAGGCTGCCGTGACGTCCTCTAGTAACTCCCAGGTGAGGGGCGGGCACAACCTTTGGTTTCTAACAGAACCAATTGCACCAAAATATCCAGCCCTAACATGGGAAGGCTTGATCATTTGTCCCTCTTTTCTTTTTCTTTGTTTTCTATTCCCTTTTGTTTCCTGCTATGCCCTCCATGCCTGGCATGGTGTGGGGACCAGAATGCGGCAAAGACATGCTGGACATTTTGTGCCCCAGGTACCACCCGCCCCCCTTGCCTCATGGTGGTCCCCACGCTGGCCTGACATGTTTTGAGGGCTCAATAAATAGTTGAGTGAATGGACCCGGCTATGCGGAGACAACCAGGTCTGAGTTCATCTTTCTCCCAGGTGCTTTGACCTCAGGTTTGAGCAGCCTTGGACTAACTCGGTGACAGCTTTTCCGCCTCTGGCCTCCTGGGAAATAGCTGTTACGATCACCCAAAACATTGTTGACCCTATCGATACTCTGCCTTTCTGGAGCCCTGCCTCTCGGCCCTTTACACTTCTGCCGGAACCATTTGAAGGAGCCATTAGCTTTTAATGCGTCAAGCCTGTGAAATAGATTATTCCAGCAAGTGAGAGAAAGAAGGGGGAAAAAAGCTGACTGGCTACGGCTGATGAAGATCATGTCCATCTAGAAAAGGCAGTAGAAGGACCGCCTTCGTCCATGTTTTGATCCTGCTCTGACCTGCTTGCCAGCTGGTTTAGTTCCACAGTTAAACTTTACAGCAAAAGGCTGTACGTTGTTTTAATACTCTGGGACGTGTTACCTTGCATTCCTTCATTTCTTGTGGCTTCTTGAAGAATATCTCTATGCAAATACAAATACGACGATGGATTCTTATGACCCTCTTGCTATAAATATAGATTCTTATGCCCCTCTTGTTTCTTTTACATGTACAACAGCGTACGGTGCACACTTGCTTTTTTCCTTTTAATTGGGTTATCTTGATCATTTTGTAGCATAGTCCAGGAGCGTCCTCACTGGGGACGACCACACTCTATCCCATTGCATGAACGAGCCATAAACCCCAGTCCTCTGCTGATGAATACTTATGCTGCTTCCATCGTTTGCTGTTTAGGTTATAGGTAATCTGAATCCCCAAAATGTTTTAGATACTTATGCAGACATATTGTATTCCCTCTTGTTGGTTTTCTGTTTTCTTATAAGACAATTCATGTTTGGTATAAACTAATTCAGGCAATACAGACACACAATCGTAGTTATATATGACAGAGCAAGAAATCAGATTGGAGATAGAGATGAAGAGGAAAATTGTAAAATAATATTTAAAATAGCCCTGTATGTTAACCCCATGGATACACTTACACATGTATGAAATTATATGCACACATACATACATACAAAGTTATACATTCCCTCCCCCAACCACATACCCAAAGCATTCCCTGTAATCACAAGATACTAGAAACAGCCTAAACACTTAGGTATATGGGTTCTGACCCCGTTAATCACAGTCCATCCATGTGGTGAAATACTATGCAGCCCTTAAAAAGAATGGAGTTGACCTATCGGTAAGGCTATGGAATAGACTCCAACATATGTGGTGAAACGATAAAAGCAGGAAGCAAGACAGCGTGTAAACAGAAAGGCATGTGTGTACACATGTGCATGCTTGTTGCCTGTGCATGGACTCTCACACTCAAAGAAGACACAAAGAAACTGATCCCAGAGGGAGAGGCAGAACTTTCGTTGTCACACCCTTCCGAACCTTTTAAATTCGCTAACACATCCCTGAGGTGAGAACATAAGTAAATAATTAATTTTAGAAAAGTGTTGTTGCACAGACTAATGAGAAAGCGTGCGTGGAGACACGTGATTGGTTCCACTGCATGCCCTGGACAGTCCTCAGAGCCCAAGGTTCAGTGACGAAAGGCAGATGCTTATATAGGGGAGCTCTTTGCTTCCCTCCAATAGAGTCCCCTTCGAAGAGCTGAGGCTCTGGGGCCCCAGTCCCTACTCCAGTTAACTCTGGGACCTTCAGCAAGGCATCGCATGGCTCTGAGCCTCGGTTTCCACATCTGTAAAATGGAGATAATAGCATTACCTCCCCAGCAGCGGTCTTGGGAGGATGAAATGAGATCGTACACATGAAGCTTTCACAACGGAGTATGCCCCTAGGGATGCTACCTTCCCTCGTTCTCTTTACCATATTTCTGCAGTGATGATTCCAGGAATCCAGCGCATTAAGCCTTGGAAGAAAGAAAATAACATGCTTAATGCCTGAGATTGTTCCAGAATCTGCCATCGGCAGGGCCCCCCAGGGCTCCCCCTCTTTGCCCCTGCCTTCTTTAAATAAAGACTGGGTTTCTGCAGGCTGCACAAGTTGCCTAAGGCCACCGGGCCAGGACAAACCTGAGCCATTTATTCTCTCTCTCTCAGCCTGTTCCTGTGTTTATACTACCCTGTTTAGTTTAATGCACATCCCAAGATTACCCCTAATACACATCCTCAGAAATGTTTATGGAAATTCTTTATAAGCAAACGGCTTTATTTCCCTTGAGTAGCTGCAGATACAAAGCAGCGGTCACTTTTTTTTATTGACAGGCTTAAACGCCTCGCAATGCCCTTGACCCCCATCCTGAGTGGATCTGGTACCCCAGCCCACCCACACGTACATTGTGGGCTGGGGACTGCTGTTACCAGGAGCCGGAGCTCGCCCCCTCTGGGCCCGTCCTGACGCCCCAGACCCCTGCCATCTTTCCAAAGCAGGCATCTGACAGCTGGTTCTTCCCTCTGCTGGTGGTTTTGTTCTGGGTGGGGGGAGAAGCGAAGCCCATATAATTCTGCGGTTGTGTCCCCTCCCCCTCCCCACATAGTTACTCAAGGCCTCTTAAATCCTGCAGAGAGCCAGGAACTTCTCCTCCATGGGATAGAGAAATTGTATTCTGATGACACAGGCAGACCCGAGGTAAACAAACAAGTACATAAATATGAAACCTCCCGAGGGCGGTCAGTGCTATGAGGACAATAATATAAGATGATGCAGTTAAGCGCTGAGAGAGCAGGGGAACCCACATGAGCTAAGACGTCAGCTTTGAGCAGAAACCGGAATGAAGCGAGGAGAGAGCCAAAGGTCTGGGAAGGGCGTTCCCGACGAGGGAACAGATGTGCTAAGCCCTGCAGCTGGGTCTGCCTGTTATACTGGAGGAGGTGCTCGACGCCCAGGTGGCTAGAGTGGAGTGGTCAAGGTCAAGGGGGACAGCGGTCGGAAGTGAGGTTGGAGAGGCAGGTAGGCCCCAGCTCTCAGGGGCCTGGGAAGCCAGACCAAGGAGCTATAGATTTCTTTCTGATTTCCATAGAAAGCCATCAGGGGCTTTAAGCAGGGGAAGACAGGTGATCTCTGGCTTTAAAAGACCCCTTTGGAGCCCATATACCTTGTTGGTGGGAATGTAAATTGGTGCAACCACTATGGAAAACAATAGGGACTTTCCTCAAAAACAATGAAACTTCACCTCCTGCACGCTCCAGCAATTCCACTTCTGGACATTTACCCAAAATATATGAATGCAGGATTTGGACGAGATATCTGCACTCTTATGTTTATCAAAGCAGTGATCACAGTAACCAACATAGGGAAACAACACTCAAATACCCATTAACAGATGACTGGATAAGGATGTGGGATATTATCCAATGGGATATTATTCAGCCCTGAAAAAGGAGGATAACTTGCCATTTGGAGGGACCTTGAGCACATAATCCTAAACAAGATAAGTCAGACAGAGAAAGACAAGTACTGTGTGATATCACTTATAGGTGGAATCTAAAAACAAACTTGTAACGAGTTCTACATAAACTATAGAGATCTAATACATAGTATAATGAATATAGACAATAATATTGTAGTAGATTTATGTCATGTGATAAATATCACTACAATGGCAATCATATTACAGTATATAAATGTATCAAAGTAATACCTTAAACGTTAAAAAAGTACTACATAAATAAAAGATCCCTTTGGCTCTTATATAGAGGATGATTTATGGAGGGAGACCAGTTGAGGAGTCACTGCTTTGTTCAAGAGATTGTCCAAGAGAGCGTGGTGGTGGCTTGTTCTGAGATCTAACTGGGAGAGATAGAAAGCAGCTAATGGAAGAATATAGTGTCCTTGGATGGCTACCAGTCAGGCTCACTGATGGAGTGAAATGGGGAAGATGAGATGAGAGAATCATGAATGTCCTGAGCAACTGGGGTGTTGGGGTGCCATTTTCTGTGATGGGTAAGATTTTTGGGGTCCATTTTCCATGATGGGTAAAATTGTTGGGGCTCCATTTTACACGATGATATGAGTGTTGGGGTATTGGGGTTCCATTTTCCATGATGGGTAAGACTGTTGGGGTTCCACTTTCCATGATGGGTAAGATTGGAAAAGGAGCCAGTTGGGTGAGGGAAATTTGAGATGCCTGTGGACTCCCCAGTGGCGATGGCATCTGGAAGTATAACACTTTAGCATTCATAGGCGTCACAGCGCACACTTACTCAATGCTTGTCACGTGCCAGGCACTCTTGACGCTCTCTCCCATGCACTATTTCGTAGCTTCCTCACCGTCGTCCTGCAAAGTGACAATGGCAATATCATCTCCATTTTTTAGATGATGAAACAGAAGCACTGAACTGTTTAAATAATTTATCCAAGATGATTCAGCCTGGATTTGAACTCGTGTATGTTGGGCTCTGTTACAGTTTAAATGATGCCTCCCCCCCAAAAAAAGATACAGGGTAGCACCCCTCCAGGGCCACAGAATGTGACCTTATCAGGAAATAGAGTCTTTACTGAGGTAATGAAGTTACAATGAGGTCATTAGGGTGGGCCCTGTTCCAATGTGACTGATGTCATTCTGGGGAAATTTAGACAGATAGACGTGAGAGGGGGAAAATGACGTGAAGAAACACAGGGAGAAGACGGCCACCTACAATATTATACAAGCCAAGGAGAGAGGCCTGCACCGGATCCGGCCCGCGCAGCCCTCAGGAGGAACGGCCCTGCCCACACCTTGATCTTGTAGCCTCCAGAGCTGAGAGGCTCTGTGTCTCTTGTTTAAGCCACCCAGTGCATTCTAGCAAACTGGGGTGCCGGTCCCCTGAGCTGCTAACCAGGTTCCTCGTACATTATCATTCCTTCCCGAGTTGCCTATCTTCTGTGCTAAAATAGCTGTTTTCAGGACAGACAAAACCCCGTGTCGCTTAACATCTCTAGTACTTTATTAAAAGGGCAGCTCGCCGATGCTCAATACGTGTTCTTTGGCCACCACGTTGAACCTGCCGGGATGTTTCCCCCTGGGACCGGAAGCCACCACAAGGTAAAGGCTCAAGCTCCTGTAAGATTCTGATCGCTCACCATAAGGTGATACTGGTGAGTGGGTCCACTCAGGACAAGAGTTAGCAGCCTCAAACAGGGTGGCTGAGGAGCGTTGCATAAATGGGTGTTTGCAAAGGTACAGGCAGGGTGTAGAGAAGCCAGGAGGGGCTACCAACCCCCTCTAGGTCCAAAAAGGCAACAGGACGGGGTAGTTCCCAGGCTCTGGCAAGAACTGGGGGAGCAGGCCACCCGACACGGACTGTGTCCTCGGCAAACCATGGCCAGCCAGGGAGGCGATACCCCAACCTCACACTCCTCCCACCTTCGGTCTCCAGCCCCTGCTGCCCATTGGCTGAAGCCAACAAAAATGCAGATGGCAGAGGAACCAGTAAATGCTGTCCCCACAGGTCAGCCTCCGGGGCACGGGGCAGGGGTGACAAACCGGCCCGTGACGCTGGGAGGGCAGATGGAAGAGCCGAACCTGCAGGCTGTGCACAGAGCTCACCCGGGGGAGCCAACAGGCCCCCATTTCTTGGAAACCACCCTCTCCCTGCCGGTTATGTATGTTGCTACCCTTTTTGCAAGAACCACATAAAATATTTTACATGCTTTTAAAACTCATAAATGTAATGAAGCCAAGATGCTTCAGCAAACGTGCGTGACAGACCCGCTCTTCGCGGACCTCAGGACCCCAGGTGCATCTCGTGACCCCCGCAGAGCCTTTGACATGAATGCCAGTACTCATCCCCTCACCCATGCGACTCCCAACGTGCCCAAGCTGTCCTTGGATCTTGAGCGTGTGTGTACTCCTTCCTGTCACTGCCTGCCGTCCGTCTCTTGCACGTATTTACTGCTCTGTAAAAACTGAACGTGGCCACTTGGAAATGCATCAGTGAAGAGCGATACCTACACTCTGGATGTTCTGCAAACAACCTCTAATCTGAGCTTCCCGAGACCTTAATAAAAATCCGTGCACCTGAAACGTGGATTGATCGTGTTTAGGGGCTCGGCGTGACAACCACTGCGAGTTTAGCACAAAGCCGGGCTTATGAAGAGTTGCTGATGGCGAAGCCATGTCCTGGGTCCAGCTGGCCTTGTACATGGAATAATCATATTCATCCTCTCGTAGATATGTAATGCATGTGTGATTGTCCCCATTTTACAGATGGGTAAGTGAGGCCCAGAAAGAGCAGAAACAACGTGTCTTGGCCACTTGGCTGGCAGGTGGAGTGCAGGCGATCTAATTCCAGAGAGTGTGTATAACTGCTCTGCAGTACGACATCGGTAAATGAAGGGCATTCTGGGAAAAATCGTTGAGGCCACAGCCTAAGCGCAGGGCAGGGGGCTGAGGGCGGGGTCAGTACATGAGGACTGATGTGATGGTGTGTTTTGAACCTCGGTCGTCAGATCTGGGGCTCGGGCGAAGGGATGGTTTTGATACCTGAGTATGCCCAACGGTCATAGCTGCTGTACCATGATTGGGTGAAAACATGTGACCCCTACGCAGGTGGCACCTGCAGTCTCAAGAAGAGAGGTCTTGGTCAAATGACCTCACAAAGAAAGCAAAATCGTACCCGTGATAAATGATGGGGGAGAGGTGTCCAGCTCCCCAAGGGCGGTGTGAGGGCGTCAGACCTAACCAGGAGGAAGAGGGGACAGGGCTGACCCGGGGGCTCAGTCTGGCGTCTTGGACAAGATTAAGGAAGGCGGAGGGTCTGGGGCAGGGAGGTGCAAAGCCCCGGTTGAGGTGGCAGAAGGTCTCAAAAGAAGCTGCTGGAAAATCTCAGGCTGAAAAGTGGGAAGTCCGTGAAAATGGGACGAGAGTGCTCCCTCCCCTCAAAGAACATGCCGGTATTGCACGCCACGTGTCACAAGGTAGCACAGGGTCCTGGGCCATCCCCAGACCTTGGGCTTCAGGTTAAAAACCCCGCTGCCTGAAAGAAGAGCTTCATTTACACATGGAAAGGGCTCAAAAGCTTTGACCAAGAGACAGTGATCACGGTAACTGGTGATATTAATTCCCCTGACAAATGGAGCCGCCAAGCTTCCAGGACTGAGGTTGCCATTCTGTTCAGCCACACCCGACAGACCTGGAGCAGACACGGTAGGGGAATGAAATGGTAGAAGGGAGTGGGGAGGAGACAGGAGCGATCTGGAGAATATCGGCACATAAGCATAACAAAGCAATCGCAGAGTCCTGAAATCCTAGAAAGAGATAGTTCCGCACCTGGGGACACACCTAACACTCCACCTTGGGATGCCTCCCGCCCTGGCTTTCTGGCTCAGAAACCTGAATCCTGGCCCAAGGGGCTGCTTTACAGCAAAGGCCGCATGTGGTGACTCGCTGTGTTGCCGATCTGTCCGGATATGCAATGTGGCCGATGAGGGCTCATATGCGGACTGTCACTTCTCTGCTGTGGGAACATGGAAGGTCACTTTGCCTTTCAGTGCCTTTGTTTTCTCGCCTGTAAAATGGTCGAATTGGAGGTCCCACCCTCTTCTTCCTCTGTAGTCTCGTACTCTGAGGTTTTCTGATATGTCTGCCAAACTAGCCACTGCTAGGTCTCGCCCCTCTTGTCTGGCTTGCAGCGTTTTTTCTCAGAACAAAACTCTGGCCAAGCCCCTCATGAAGGTCCTTGTCCAAACCACAGATGCGCAGCCCAACAATGTGCAACCCATGTCCCATGCTCTCCCTACACCCCTCACACGCCTCCTCTTCCCCACCTAACATCTGCCGCCTGGCCGGCCCTGTGCGGGGCGGTGAGAACACAGGCAGGAGTAAACTGGACAGGCATGGAGCTTAAGCTCGAATTCGGGGGGGCGGCCAAGGATGACAAAACGTGAAACGCATAATAAGCGCTGGACTGGGCTGTGTAGCCACGTAGAAACAGCCACGCAGGTGAAGGGTGCAATGCTTATGGTCACAGGGGCCTTGATGCAGGAGGGTGGTGGCCAGGGACGATCTCTGAGTTCAGGGGCCCAATAAAGCAGAGACCGGGGCACGTGCATCTCTGCAGCCAAGCTCTCGATCCACAGGCCTGTTCTCCAGCCCTTACCTCCATCTCTTGCAGCATCAAGATACTCAGGAGTGTGGGCAAGTCCCGCCTGCCTTCCTGAGACAGCCCTCCCTCACCCACGACTCAGCCCCTGGGCTCAGCTGCCTGGCTGTGAGCACTGCCCCATAGCACCACCTGATGCCCTGTCCTCTGGGAGGCACCCTGTCACTCCTTCCTGAATACTTCCTCCCCAGACATTCCTACACCATCCATAAACCAGCGTCTCCCCAAGGCGGTTCCCCACCCCGGACGTTTGTTACCGTCCAACAGCCTTCTCAAACCATCCCATGGTGTGGCGCGCCCTGTTCTAAGGGCTGGGACCCAGAAGCAAAAGAAACAGCCCCAAATCCCAGCTCCTGCAGTTCCGGTGGGCGAGACAAATCCACGTGTCAATAATACACTAGCCGGTGGGAACATGTTCTCCTGTGCAAACATCGGAGCAGAGGAAATGAAGGCGTGATGATGGGGGTGCCCGATCCCTGCCGGGGCGCACTGTGGCTCTCAGTGCCTGGTGCACAGTAGGTGTGCAGGACACAGCTGTGGTGTTATCAGGTCCTGAGAGAGGCGGTACGTGCACAACGCTCACGCCCAGCGGAGGGGCGGGGCACCAGGGGCCCGTCCAAAATGCTGGTTGAATAAGCGTTTCAGGTTTGTGTCACAAATGTTTCCGCGAACATTCTATGCTTGTGATGCTGATTGTTGTCATGGTTCCTTCGTTTTATTTTCCTGAGTGGTGGCATACACATGAGCTCCTCTGGGCTGTTGAAGAGGTCTTTCAGTTGGGTCCAAAATAAGCTTTGTTAGCCTCACGGTGGCTCAGGGCTTCAGGGAGGTCAAGCTGAAAACGGGGGGCTGGCGTGAGGGGGCTCAGTGCTTCAGGGCCACAAGAACTCTGCACTGGCAGCTGTTGACATCTTTCATGCCTCCGTGTCCCCGTGGACTGGATCACCTGGAGCAGAGGTCCCCATCTCTAGGGGACATGTGACAATGTGTGGAGGAGTTGCGGGTGTGTGTGTGTGTGTGTGTGTGTGCTACTGGCATCTAGTGGGTAGAGGCCAGGGGTGCTACTAAATACCCCACAATGGCCAGGACAACCCTGCAGCGAAGAATTATCTGCCCCCAAATGTCTACAGTGCCAAGGTTAAGAAACCCTGAGCTAGGGTTAGATTTAGGGGGCTGGGGGGTGGGCACAAATCCCCTTTGAGAATCCAGGCAAATACACCAACTTGGGCAAACAGAGTCTGATGGCTCAGTAGTCCAGGGAACCTACTTCTGGATCACACAGCTAAGATCATGAGCCCCTCCCACCCCCACCCCCCCCCACCCCGAGCTCACGAAGGGCCTCACGTACACAGGTAACACGTTTACAGTCTTGGCCACTATGTTGCAATAAGAAAAGGCAGATATTATGTTTTCCCAACAGTTGAGCAATTCATTTCAACATGGATTATTCTCCTGCAACCGGTGATACCTCAGGTCCCAAAACAAACAATAAAAAGAGGCAAAACATGGCATTGAACACATGACTACAAATAATTACAAAAAGGCCAATCGCCAAGGAGACCAGTCTGAGCCAGCTCTTCAGCCTCTCGCAAAACTTTGATCTGATTATTGATGGACAAGAAGATAATGCACCTGGGGGCACTTCTGCTGTTGCGCCCCAGCCTGTCTGAGTGTTGGGCACACCGGTGGCGGTCACTGCATGAGCACCTGCTCACCTCCTGAGCATGCTGCATAATCTAGTTTCATCCTCACAACGTCCCTGTGAGGCAGGAACCCTGTTAGAAACGGAGGCTTGGAGAGGTGCCAATCATCGCTCAGCTGCTAAGAGGCGGGACCTCTGACCTCACAGGGCTCCTCACAGCCAGGCTGACTTTCCGTCCCATGAATTAAGTGCCAATGATAATAATAATGACACAACCATAACCACTGACATTTATTGAGCATCTCCTCGACTGAGAGATATTTGAATATTGCCCAGAGGTCAGCAAACTTTGAAAAGGACCAGATAGGAATATTTTAGAGTTTGAGTCCTAAGAGGCAAAACTGAGGAGGATATATAGATCCTTACATAAGAGAGAAAACAAAATTTCAATGGAAGAAATAGAAAATACAATAATACTTGACTATAATTTTTTCCAGTACAGATCTGCTAATGAGAAAAATGGACTTCTTTTGGAGGATAACATTGTTACTTGATTGAGGTTCAAAGTAAATGCTTCTTGTCATCAAACAGGTGGTGAGTGTTCATCTGTGAGACCCATGCTTAGCTTGCAGGTCATACAAGAAGAAATGGCAAGCTGGCTTTGGCTCTCAGGCTGTGGTTTGCTGATGTCCGGTATGGTCCTGAGGAAGGTTCTTGGACCTGTAAGACCTTGGGCACGTCACACCTGGAAAGTGAGTTTGATAATAATAGTAATTACCCCATTAATAGTAATTAATGCAAAGGGCTTAGAATAGTGTCTGGCCCTTAGTAACCAATTCCATAATCCCAGTTACTTATCTGACCCAATCTCCACCCCCACCCCCAAGCCCCCAACATTAACCCATTAACCCAGTGCCCTGTGGTCCCTCATGGCAAAATCTTCTGTTCCTCACCCTTTTTTCAGAATGTCCCTCTATCTTTTTGCTCTAACCAGCCCCCTGGGGACGCTGCTTTTCCCCAGGCCCTCTCAAGGGGTGCCTGTCTCCCTCTGACCCCCCTATTCCACCGGCCGGGAGTTGGGCTAGGTGAGCTCATAGCTTTTTGTCAGTTATCCTTTCTCCCTTAAACCCTTCAGCCCTTTGGAGACCCTGAATTCAAGTTTTGCTATCTACACCCCACCCCAATTGCGTCCTCGCATCTAGACCCTGAGTTCCCGCCCCTCAGTTCATACGATTTTGTTACCTGACTCAGTGTCTTGCTCGCCTCTGATGATTCTTGATGATATCCATATCTCTGAAGATGATCCTAGCAGCCATGTGAAAACGAAGCGTAACTAAAGAATTCAACTCTTAGATGTTTTTGGTGCAGGACAATGAAGACTTCCTTAAACATTCTACTAGTCACCCTTTCTGAGTTATTCTTTTACATCTCCCATATGTCCTAGTAATTATTTGGGTACCTATCTGATAAGGTAGCACTGTGAAATGGCAGGCAGGCAGGAAGAGGTAACAACAGCTTTGATTTGGATTGTGAGCCCTTGCGTGTTTTTCATCCTGAAATTCTCAGTGCCTAGCTTAAAGCTTGGCACATAGTAGACAAAAGAATGACTCATTGAATGAATGAATGAATGAACAACCAAGTAAATAACTGACCCCTAACCTATTGTGTATGTTGGGGGTCTACTTAATAGTACCAGACACCTTAGATAAATATTCCTTCTATTGCCTGCAATAATTTGTGTGATAATGATAGATGTTTCCTGAACACCAATGTTATGCCAGAGACTATGGTCAAATCAGTTCTAATTTTCTAGGCAGTGCCACACACAGATTGGTCTCCCCACTGACTGGGGAAGAAAACAAGGCATAGAGAGATTGAGACAGCCTGGGCGGAAGTCACAAAGAAGACCCACGCCCAGCTCTGTCTTAGCGTGTTTGTCCACACTGCCTCCAGATTTAAGAAATCAACTCAGATCACCGGGAGGGTGATAAATGAATGAAAACTTTGTTATTCCTTGCACTTAATCCTCATTGTTCCTTAGTTGTTTAATTCCTCCTCTTCTGGTGTCTTTATTTACTCCCCCTAGATTTATCATCCCCCCACCCATTATTTTTCATCTTCAGCTTCTGCTTTTGTCTGGCCTCTAGGGTCCCGACTCTTTCCCGCCATTTCAGCGCCTCATCTCAGTCTCTTTGTAACTCCCACCGGACAAGGGCCAAGTCATTTGTTTATTTGGGAGTCTGAGCTGAGAAAAGAAGTTAAAATCTCTCCACACATTAAAACAAAGAAAAGAGCATTTTATATTCCCTTTCATGGTTAAAAGATGAACCTTTCTTCGTCCTTCACAAAATCCATTTAGCTGTTTATAGACCAGTTATCTTAACAATGACCGTCTTTTGCTTTTCTCTCTGTGCCAATTAACATTCTTAATTGCCTCGCTCTAACGTCTCACGTTTTGTGCGTTGGGTAGAGTTCGCTGACAAGTTTATTTTCAATTATAATTTATATTACAAAGATGGATAGATATTTATGACAGTAAACTTTCCTGTGTTCTGGGCTTTTAGCTCTTAACGGTTTGTTATAATAAAGAACGCTTGTGGCAAATTTACAGAAGTGCCCTTCTTAGGGACATGATTTTAAAGGCGAAGTTCAGAATGGGCACTATTTTTTTTTTTTTTTTTTTTGGGAAGGGGAGGTGGGATTTGTGTGTAGTAGATAACAAAAGAAAAAAAGTTTAAAAATTTAAAAAGCAAGAGAATACTTTCAGGAAAGGTTGTGGAAGCCAATACAGAAATGCTGAAGAGGGAATCCGAGTTTGCTCAAAAAGGGAATATGAAATGAAAGTGGTTTTAGCAGAAAAATGGCCCAATCAATTGAACCTTCGACTTGTTTTTGAAAATCTATACATTTCTCCCATCCATTTACAAAATCTGTGCACACTCTGATAAGTGTCTTTTTTTTTTTTTTTTTTAAGGTTTTCATTTTTTTATTGTTGTAGAGAAGGCGAGAGAGAAGGAGGGGGTCCCAGAGCAGTATTTGTAGTTGCACATCATTAGCGGTGACATAGTTTCATTCTACACAGGTGGATGTGGGGCTGTGCAGGGCAGAACCAAACTGGGAGCCTCCTACTTGGGAGGCGAGAACCTTCACCGCCATCCTAGCAGTTACCAGTTGTGCCACAGCTCAGCATGTGGGTTTGCACAGGCCGGAGATAGGATTCCATCCCTGGACCTCTTGGTTGCAAGGCAAATGCTCAACCTACTGAGCTATCCTGGCCTCCCTGATAAGCATCTTTATTCAGTTTGACTACTCACATCACTGAGGTTCATGTTTTGCCTAATTTAAGAGCCCACCAAAGGCATTAAGACAAAATTTGAAAAAAAGCTCTTGACGGTTGTGAATTTAGGAAACATCAACATTCATTTCAGAAAGACTCAGGACATGAGGCTTTAAGGAAATAAACCCCAAATGTGGACGGAGCTCTATGAAGAGGATGTTCACTGCAATATCCCGTTGGCTGAAGACAAACAACTCACACGTTTAACGGAGTGGTTAACGAACTTCAAAGTTCCTACGCAGCGTGAGAGAGGGCATCCTAAGACACACTATGTGTTCCAGTTAACGCAGTGGGAAAGGCTTATGGAATTTTGTTCCATGAAATAAACTCCACAATGTGTTTTCACATTGATCTCAATTATGGAAAAGTTATGCTATTCATGGAAGAAAAGTTAGAAGAAAATTCACTAAAATGTTATCTTTCTCTAATCTGCAGAGGAAGCAGATAAATGATTCAAATCAACCCATGGGGGGAATATAAGATTATGTAGTCTGAAGGAAACGCCAGAATCCGGGGGTTAGATTTAGTTGGGGGAATGTTAAGCCTCCCATGGAGAAGATAAGAGGATTTGATTGAGATTTAGTACTTAACCTTTTATTAGAAAGTGCTTTCCCTATTAAAAAAAATTAGGCAGATGCTAATATGGCCTTGAAATCATATGACCTATCGACCTGGTTTCTGAACCCCAGTACAACTGACATTCTGGGTCATGTAATTTTTTGTCGTAGGGGGCTGTCCTGAGCATTGTAGGATGTTAGCATGATCCCTGGCCTTTACCTACTAAATGCCATTAGCACTTTTGAGTTGTGACAACCAAAAAATATCTCAAGACATTGCCGAATGTCCCCTGTGGTGGGGAACGGGGCAAAATCCCCCTGCCCCCCAGGAGAACCACCATTGTGGTCTTAAGAGAATCAACATTCTCTACAGCAAGCTTGTCCAACCCAAGGCCCACAGGCCACATGCGGCCCAGGACAGCTTCGAATGCGGCCCAACAGAAATTCATAAACTTTCTTAAAACATTATGAGATTTTTCTTTAGCTTGTCAGCTGTCGTTAGTGTAAGTGTATTTTATGTGTGGCCCAAGACAGTTCTTCTTCCAGTGTGGCCCAGGGAAGCCACAAAGGTTGGACACCCTTGCTCTACAGTGTGTAGACCCATATGCACGGACTAGAGAGAGCTAGTCAGGTTTCTGAGAGATGGAAACACCAGTCCCATCAACGTTTTCCTTCCTCGTCCATCTAGTCTTCAATGGAAGAACCTGCGCAAGTTCTTGTTTCCTGCCAGTTCATTCCCGCTTTCATAACTTTTTGTTTTTGAGTCCACAGTTGTGGGCTTTTCTATATGAGTGGCAACTAGGAAGATGAATTGAAGCTAGAAATTCTTCAATACCCATTGGGGATTGATGAAATGGTGACCAGCGGAGGTATCAAAATGGGGGTGGGGGGTGGGGGTGGGGATGGAGCGGGTAGTAGCATCGGCTAAGTGGCGATTACTGCAATTAGCCAGATTTTGCAGCCATAAATCATCCCCGCAGAAAGGGCTCTGGGCCAGGGCACTCAGAAAAGTGGGCATTTGGCCCCACAGTCAAGCACTCCCGGTGAATTACAGGCCTGGTTTCTGAAGCAATTTTAGCTTGCCTTCTAAATCTCTAGAACGTGAAGAGTTCCTTCCAGAGGCAGAAGGCCTTGCATGTGAGGCAGGAAGATCTCAAATCTGTGGAAGTCCATGACCTCCAAGGGGTTGGTGTCTGGTGAGGAAAAGGCTTCTCTTTACACTTCCGGAATCCAAACCGTCCCTTTCCCAAATTAAAGCAGCTGTGGTTATCATGCTGCCCACTGGGCCATTTCCTGGCAAGATGCATTAGAGACCCACAGGGGCAATCCTTTCCAAGTCACGGATGCGGACTTCCTGGCCATTTCTGTTGTTTTCAAACTTGAGATGCTGAGAATCCCACATAGAAAACACCATGCACCTAATTATGGCCCTTTCTATTACAAGCATAGCCAAGTACCTGTCTTCCCCCAAACAGTTTCATTTAGGTAGGTGTTATATATCATCAAATTCACCCAGTTTGATGATTCTAAGTAAATTTACACAGTTGGCCCACCATCAGCTTGTAATTGCACCCCCACCCTCAATTGTGGTAAAATATGTGTAACATAAAATTTTACCATCTTAATCAATGTTAAATGTATTGCTTAGCGGTAGTGAGTTCATTCACATTGCTGAACAGTCTCCAGAACTCTTCATCTTGCATAACTGAAGCTCCATTTCCATTAAATATTAATAATAATTCCCTCATTCGACTCCATGAATTTCACTGGTCTAGGTAACTCATCTAAGTGGAACCATACAGTGTGTCTTCTTGTGACTGGCTTATGTCAATTCCCATAACATTTTCAGGTTCATCTGCATTGTAGCATGAGTCAGAATTTCTTTCCTTTTTAAGGCTGAATAATAATATTCCATCGAATGTCGAGACCACATTTTATTTACTCATCTGTTGATGGATACTTATGTTGTTCCCACCTTTTGGCTATTGTGAATAATGCTGCTATGAACATGGTGTACATCTACAGGAGACTCTCAGTTAATCGGCACCCATGGGGATTGGTAGGTGCCGGATAAATGTTAAATAGACTCTCTGTTCACCGGAACTCAGGGAACCAGCAAAGGTTACTTGAGATTTTGCCTGTTTCTTGAGTTCTGGTTAATGGGGGAAGTCTACTGTATCTCTGATTCACATCCTTGCTTTCAATTCTCTTGGATATCTATATTCAGAAGTGGAAATGCCGACTTGTGTGTTAATTCTGTGTTTAATTTTTTCAGGAGCAGCCATATTGTTTCCCATAAGGGCTGCACCATTTTATGTTCCCAAGAACAGGACCTGCTTTTTAATACTTCATTTTGTATGCAAAGCCATTCCCCATTGATTGATCCCTTACTATTCACCGTGACTTCCAAGTTCTGTTACTCTGAGGAGGTGCTAGGGACACAGTGCTGACGGCTGCAGCCCTCATGGAAAGTGCAGTGTAAAAAGCAAGCGATAAACAGACGTACAGTTAAATCTATATACATTTTGAACTGTGGGTATAAAGAGGAAAGAACTGGCTTCTAGGAGATCAATGGCACTAATAGGGGAAGCTCCTTTGGATGAGGAAATGCCCATTTTATTAAGGACGCTCCCTGCAGAATAGAGCAGAGGTGGGACTTTGTGGAAAGAGTTAGAGGGGGTCGGAGTTTCACTGAGACCCCCACCCCTTAACTGGGAAGTTACCAAAGCCGTGTGTTCAGCAGCATTTGTGAGTGCTCAGGAGGTACTGACGGGAGCTTGTTTTCCCACCTGTGAAATGGGAATAAAAAAGAATTTTAATGAGGATGAAATAGGATTATGTATCCCAAATAGCCTTATAAACGGTAATGCCTCAGTGTTCAGAGACTGCTTGCTGAAAGATATAACAAGAAGTGAATTTCCGCCAGTTTCTGCCCGGGGCAAACAGTGAGAATGATTGGATTATATAAACCCCGTCGCCTAACGAAAGGCATTAAAACGTTTACTATAATCCGTTACTCTGATCGTTCTTATTTTTTTAACTCTGGTCCCACCCAGGTCTTTTGGATGTTTAAGGAATATTAAATTAAAAAAAAAAAAATCACCTTTGATTAGGGACTTGCCGTCTGCCCTTCCAGGACCTAGTCACTGCCAACTCTGCCGTAGGGCCCCTTGTCACCTCCCACTTACTAGCACCCCATCTACACCCCCCCCCCACCCCCCCCCGCTGCAGCTCAAAAGTTGGGGGTAGATTCAAAACGTGTACTGTAACTTTCTTTTTAGTCATTGGAGGGTTCCATTTGAGGAAAACCTCTCTTGGACTTTACTTGTAGAATTGATTTCCTGGGACTGGTTTAATTTCACGTTTTCTGTTACGACAGGGTTTTTCTTGTTTAGCTATCTGGTCTATTCAGCCCCAAGTTGGATGACAGGTACTGGGGTGTGGCTGGAAGAATCTGGGTGTCAGGCTCAGGGATTGACCATCAGTTTACACATCTTTGAGCCTCAGTTTCCTCATTTTCAAAACGGACAAAACAATGCCTAGCTCCCTGGGAACATTGAATGAGGAAGTGTGCACTCAGCAAGTTTGGGGCACACACTGGGAGCTCCAGCAGAGATCACCATCATCACCACTTGGAGACTCCAGTGGAACAATTGTATTACCTTGTTTTAAGTAGAAATGTGTTTTAATGTTCACCAACGTCTATTTGTAAGTAAATGTAAAGAACTATAGCTTAAATGAAGTTTTCCTTAAACCAAGAATGTTTCTTGAGCTGTAAACCTACTGTACATTCATGGAGATTGGTAAATTACATCTGCCACACTATCTTACACAGAAAAGGTGTTGTGAGTATAAGCAGATTAGCCAGCAAGGCAGGCGTTAATTGGCCTTTTTACTCAAAATGAGAATTCTAAAGGCTTCCGTGTATTATTAAACCAAGTTCTTGCCTTTCCAACTTTGGCTGTTGATTGTTAGTTCTTTTTTGCTTTAGGGGACTTACATAAAATAATGCAAAACGTTTTCAAACAGGGACTCAAAAAATTGGAGGTTAACCTTCCTTTCTTCAGTAAGTTTTTGTTGATGGCCATGAATATCAAAAAGATGATCAAGCGGATTTATTTTTTGCCTGGGGTTGTCTAAACACCCAGGTGGACACACTTAGGAGCCCAGCATTCTATTTTGCTTGCATTCCTGATGAGCTTACAAGAAACTCACAAGCTGGGAACCTGATGAATAACTAATCAAGAAAATGCAATGCACAAATGTGGAGGAAGGGTTTATAGTTGCAGTCCCTTACAATAAAGTAAATCCCAAATAAAGACAAATGCCCAGAGGCATCATGGAAACACCCATCAAAGACTTACAAGGCTGAAGATTTCACATTTATTCAACATTTATTGAGCAGTTACATTGTGCAAGGCAGTTAGTGGAATTAAATACACCGAGTTACTGTATAGCTGTATATGCATATAATATTATACTCAAACACACAATCTTAGAAAATTCCAAATAGCCCCATGGTGGGATGATACAATTACTTTGAACTATACACCTTTCCCCATATTAAAGTCTGTATTAAAAAACCCAACCCAACCCAACCCAACCCAATAATGACTACTTTAGTAACAGCCAGTTACTCTGCCCATTGTATGTGCATAGGAGATGGAACAGCATTCTTAGTAGTAAAGTATGATGTTATCAGACGTTTATGGCTCAGGGGGGGAAAAATGCAATTGCTTGCTGTTTTGATAACATCTGACTGTACTCGCTTTTCATTTGCCCTTTCTAAATTTAGCATCCTGTCATTTTTATGTTAATAAAAAATCAAGGTCGCATTGTAATAAAAAACAAAAAAACAAAAAACGAATCCTTGTGAATATGAACCCTGGGGGCTATTTAGCGTTTAAAGCAAATAAATCATGGTGATGGGATAATCTGAAATTTTGGAAATTCAGAGTTGAGATGGAGCTGGAAGGTTGAATAAACACCCATTTTCACTATTTTTCAGTCATCACGAAACTCAGTATAAAACGCTTCAATCAAAAAGAAGATGGAAGGGGACCCCGGGTCACATCTCAGTTTGGGGGGGGGGGGTTGGTTTTGATCGATGTAACTATTGAGCCAAACTCTGCTGCTGAGACCTCTCTCCCCGGCTGGCGAGGTTATCAACCTTACAGAAATAATCCTTGGAGCACACTACCCAATACGGTCGTTTCAAAACTTGTACGTCGGTCCGGCCTGTTGAATAAGCGCACCGTTCTGGTTCTTTTTCTCTCAGCTGGGGCGCAGGATGAGTGCCCCCCGATTTCGTCCACGACTCAGCCAATCTGAGCCCGGATGCTAATTAGTTGCGCTCCCCCGACGAACACGCCTTTGTCGCCTGCAGGGCCGGACTACAAAGCCCAGAATGCCTCGCCCCTCCCTGATCAATGAGGGCTTATTTAAATGATCTCTGAGGTCTTGGACCCAGGCCAATCAGCTGTCAGGGCTCATGATAAATCGCAATGCATTATTGATAATAATAATTACCGGGACATGCGCGTTCCGGCCGAAGGGGGGTAAATTTCCCAACTCCAGGAATTTGTGGCGGAGTGGGCAAATAACCGCAGCTCTCCCGGCTCCCCGATGCGCGCACCATGTCGAGGCGCAAGCAGGCGAAACCCCAGCACATCAACTCGGAGGAGGACCAGGGAGAGCAGCCGCCGCAGCCACCGGCTCCGGAGTTTGCAGATGCGGCCGCAGCGGCGGGGGAGCCCGGTGAGCGGGGCTGGGGGCGCACCGCCGGGGCGCGCAGCCTTCCCGCGTGTTCGCGGGACCCTGGCGCGCGCGGGCCTTCGGGGGGCGCGCGGCTTCCAGCGCAGATGGGGGCCCCGAGATCGGGGGCCGCCTTCCCTGCCCTGGTTCGTTTTTCCATTTTTGTGTGTGGCTTCCCCTCACTTCTGTAACTTCCACCCCCAGGTCTCTCCCGGCTTAGTGTGGCGCTGACCCCCCACCCCCTCCTCTGTCCCTCTCTTTCCTGGAAGGTTCCCTTCTCCTTGTCCTCGACCCTTAATTGGTTCCACTCCCCTCGCTAGGAGCCTCCCCCCACTTGTAACTTAGGTTCCCCTCCTCCCTCCCTGGCGCCGCTTTTAAAAGAAAGACCCCGGGGGTCCCCACCCTCCCTCACCCCGTGGGGGCTTCGCTGAGAGGCTGGAGGCGCTGCGCGCCCTTGGAGACCCCCCGGGGGAGGGCGATCTGTTGCTCGCGCGCCCCCTCCCCACCCCGGGGAGCCGGGGTACGGGCCACCCGCGCTGCGCAGGGGCCGGGGGGCTGGGGAGAAGGGCTCCGTAGTTCCCCCCCTTTTTTTTAAACAAATTTCCCTCTGGGGGAGCGCTGTTCCTCCCCGGGCGCACGCCGCCCCGCCGGTCGTCGCCCTAACCTTTCGGGGCCTGACCTCCAGCCATCTTTGATTTCCGACTTCCTAAAATAACCGCGGGCGAGCCGGAGGGGTGCGGGCCCCCGGGGGCGCTGCAGCCCCACGGGGCGGCCCCGCGCGCGGCGTCGCCACAAGCGCGCCCTGGGGGCCTGAGCGGGGCGGTCGGGGTCTGCGCCCGCCCCGCGCGCCCGCGCCTCCCGGGGCCCGGGGAGGTCGGGACCCCAGCCCCTCCCGGCCGGGCCGGGCCCCCGAGGCGGCGCAAGCAGCGAGCCGATCGCGCACTATCTGCCCTCCATCCCGGCCCGCCAAATTGTCGCCTGATAAGTTTTCAGCGTGCGCGTGGGGGGAGGGGGCGCCTGCAACCTCCGGGGCCTCGTTGGCCGCGTCCCTCCCCTCCCCGCCCGCTTTCTAATTGCTCAGCCGTTGGCGGTGTGCGCGCGGCCACCCCGGTCACCCCGAGACAGAGCTCCCGGGGCGTGGGGGGGAGACGGTAGCCACTTTTTGACTACACTGCCCTTTTATTGCGGGGAGGGCACGGACACATTACCCAAATGTCGACCAAGTCAACATAAACCCCTCCTTCTCCCCAAATAACATGTTTTCCCGAGGGCGAATGAAAGCAACCGGCCCGATTGAGCGGGGCGCTCTGCATTTTCGGGTCAGGGCACCGCACACCCGACGTCCTAGGAGAGGGGACTCTCTTTGTGCCTGGGGTGGGGGGCGGGTGCAGGGAGCGTGGAGAGGCCTCGACGCCTGGCCCACCTGGAACAAAAGGGTTAACCCTCCGCCTACCCGCTTCCTCCGGAGAGGAGGGGCGAGCTCCTGGCTCTGACCCCTCCCCTGGTCCTGCTGTGACCTCCCCTTCCCCCTTCATTTTGGGTGGGCCCACGCTGGTGGGACTTAGGGTGCTATTTGGCCCCTTTCGGGGGAGCCTGTTATGGGGGAGAGGGGGCTTCTCACATGCATGCCAGCAGGAATTCGCAGGCTTAACCCGAGTTGGTTAGGGTCTCAGGCCTGGCGGTGCGCTCCCTCTCCTATTTAGCGGGGTGGGGGTCGCTATTGAGCGCTGCGTTTGCGCTAGTTGGTTAGTTGGCTTTGGAGAGGACCGCGGAGTTGTGCGCGCGCGCCCCCTGGAGCCCCAGCCTGGAGCCGCGCCCTTTGCAGAGGCGGGTCCCCTCGCAGGTACCGGCTCACACCTGATGGGTGGATGGGACGACAGGGCGCGGGGGGCCTTGGAGAGGGGCCAAGGGTGCGCGCTCCCGGGGGCGCAGCCAGGGGGCTCAGCCAGGGGCTGCTGCTTCCTTCGCTGGCTGTGCCCGGTATCATCTGCCCTGTCTTTGGAATTCTTGGAAAGAATTCCAGCCCTCGCCTGTGTTCGCAGCGTCTCCATTTGCCACCGTGGGGCAGAAGGTGGTTTTCCCAAGCCGCGCATTCTAAGGGCTGCGCTTGGCATCTGAGCAGCGAGCTCGGTCTGCGTCGATACGGATATAAATTTAGATACGCAGTTGAGTGGGGCGATCCCGCCGGTTCTTACTTTGCAAAGCCAGTTTGGAGGCTCACTTGCCAGGAATGCCGTTTTTGAGGGAGGAAAATGAAGTTTGGCGATCAATTAGCAGATCAAAAAATCTGCAGGTGGTCAGGGGAATCTCACAGGAACATTAGCATTTTCTCAAAAGGGTTTCAGATGCCCTTTGTGCGAAACTGGATTACAACCTTCAGCGGTTAAGATTTCCAAGTTTCAAATAAGTGCCGAGCCCCCCACCCCCCGGCCCCCTTTCTTAACCGAAACGGTCCACTTTGGCTGTAAGGAATTCTGAGAATAGGGTACTGGGAGCTCCGTTTTAATGGAGGGAGGAGATTTGTTGGTGGTATTCACGTTGCAGGCCGACTTGCTGTGTTTCCTGAGGGGAGAGGGGCTCACATTTGCGCACAAGCCCACGAGAGTTGGTCATTCCAGCCTCTTGCGAGCTTCCTCACCGGCGAGGAGTTGGGGGCTCGTCTCTGAAGGCAGGAGATGAAGTTTGCACTTCCTCTTTTTTAAATGAAGTTAGGTGTCTTGTAAGGGTTTTGCGATGTGCCTTCCAGTCTGTGTGACTTGGCCGGTAACCGGGACAGACCCCTCTTGGGTCTCTTGAGCTCTTGGGTTCTTCTCTCGACTGTGTCGATAAAAGTGTCCTGTTTAATTTCCACGACGGAAGGCCCACTGGGTGCTGGGGAGCTGGTGGGTCATTAACAGCGTTCAAAATAGTAACGTTGCTTCTTTATTACTGTAGCAAGTTGGTGCTGCATGGAGGTAGTTCTGTGGTTTTTACCTGCAGCCTACTGTGTGCCAGACACGACGCAGAGGGTTTGAGGGCCTTTATCCTGAACGCTTATTTTTACCATTTTAGAGGAAGCGGCAGCTCCCGCTGGGTGGATAGTGGCTTGCGGGTCGCTGGTGGCCTTGCCCTGAGCCCGGCCTCTGAGTCCAAGGGGCTGTTTGTGATGGTCTTACGGGAATTGGTTAAGGGGTGGGATTTTCTGGAAGTTACTCTGATGAGACCATGGTAAATGGCTGGTGGAGTCTGAGGATCTCTCCCTCCTGCCTTTTAATTTTTAAAATGTGCCTTTGGAAGAGTTTAGAAGAGGTGCCTGTGAAGCAAGTTGGAAATAAGGCAGTTTTTTTTTTTTTAGCTCTGGCCCTTCCTTCCTTGGAAAAAAGATGGGAAAGAGGATTCAAGAAGTTCCCTTTTTCATCACTCTTAACCTGTTGTGCTCTTTATTTAAAAAAGCATCTAAACAGTTTTAAAAGCCTTAAATAAATCTAGACTCCAGCCACATCTCTAGTCACTGCCATCTTTTTTTTTTTTTTTTAATAATTAATTTCGTGTCTGTGTCAGGCTTTGTTCTAGGTGGCCTCTGAAGGAGGCAACAAAAGCCACCGGTCTGCCTGGAGTCACAACTTAGCTGAAAAGATGAGCTTCAGTTGAGGCAAAGTGGGACCTGCCTCTACCGTGGAAAGAATGGTGCTTCACACTGTAGCTTCACACTGTAGCGGCTACACGGCCTTTTGGGATTCTTTCCTCCTCCTCCTTTTTTTTTTTTTTCTTTTCAGTAGAGTCCCAGAATTTTGATCCTAGACAGGAGCAAGTGTTTTTTTCTTTTATTTTTTTTTAGCTCTTTATTACCTAGAAACTTAATTACAGCTCTCATTTGCCATCTATGAATTGAGTTCAAGGCTTGTTAAGTGTTTGCTGAATTTTGGAATCCAGGTGTAAAATTAAACTGGGGCAGGGCTGCTTTCAACTGGTTCCATACTTAAGGAGGTCTCAATTTCCTTCTTTTTTTTTAATTAGGCTGAGGGTGGGGGGAGGGTAGAAGATACTGTGTAATTTAGGTAATCTCATTGTACTTTTGATACAGGAATAGGGAGAAAGGATAAACGTGAGTCCTCTTAACACTTTTCTCAAGATATTAATGTTTTTTTTTAATGCATTTCTCATTTCCAGAATTTGATTAGCCTCTAGTTAGATGAGCTTTTCTTCCTACACAATGGAAAGAGTATTTTCTATCCATTTGGCGGTGATTAAATCTAAGACCCCTGCTGGGTTTACTGCATTCTTCCAACTTATTGGATAACTAGATGCTGGGAGGTAACATTCCTAAAATTGGAGTGTGGGGGTGGGGTGGAAGGATGGACGGAAAGATGGTGGTTGCTGGGTGTAATCCCTCTGAACTTTGCTTTTTCCTTTTGGGAAGGGTTCACTTAAGCATACCCAGCAATTGTCCATAACTAGTGTCCTCTCTTTGGCAAATACAGTTTCAGTATTTGCCAATGGTGGTCTGGATGGAGAAATCCCTTTTTACTGCACAAGCAAACAGAGCGCCTGCTGTTTTAAGACTCAAGTGGGATGTGGCTGGTATGGTTTTGAGGCTACAGAAGAGGCAAGCCTGTGTATACAGTGAAGGCAAGCTGGTATTCGGGTTGTAAATCACTCCTGGGAACGGTTAGATCCTTCTTAGAGTGTGTGAGGGGGAGCTTAACCTCTTTTGTGCCACCGATCCCTTCAACAAGAATTGAAACGCATAAAATGAAGCCCGGAGAAATACCAAGAGAATAAATGGCATGGGGATACAATGTGATCAAAACCAGAAAAGTTTGTGACAAAGTGACACATGTAAGATCCAGGTACCCTAGAATTTCCAGCATTAACACCCTATGAAAATGTCTGCTTTCCATCGGTGACAAACTCACAGGTTCTGTGAATACCATTGCAGTACGTTTTCTTACATTCATAGTTAAATGTTAAATTTTAGTTCAGGTTGCTGAAAGTAAAGATCACCCCCCACCCCCATTTCATGTACCCCAGTTGAAGAATGTCTGCTTATAGAACCTGCATTTTCAATGAGAGAATATTGCCCTCATGGGGGTAGAAATTTTTTGCAGGGGAGACAAAAAACATTGATATTACAAAGGGCCCCAGTGCATGAACAGATATGTAATATATTTGTGGCATTAAAATTTTGTGGTGGGGGGGGAGTGATGAGGGAAAAAATGCTTTGAAAGCCTCCATAGAGGGATGAAGTGAAAAAAATGATTGAGAAATTCTGCTCTAGAAGAAACAGTAATAAATGAGGTCACTACTTTTAGTGCCCTTCATGAAGAGTATTTCAGAATACAATCCCCGCTCTACTTTTTTTCTGGTTACCAATAGGTCACCCCCTAGCCACTTATTTCTGAGCCTCGGTTTTCACATCTACACATTGGGAACAAAGACTGACTTGATCACGTGGCTTCGATGAGAAATGAGTCAAGGTGTTTAAGAGTGTAGTGTGTGTTCTGTTGTTTGGAGGAGGGTGGTGGTTTTACTTTTGGCCCTTACAAAGTGGAATGGGCCTTTCACAGCCTTTACAGGAAATTTCCAGACGTAGAGTGGCTGAGACAAAGGGTATAAACATGCTCATTAAAAGGAAACCATAGTACAAAAGTGTATACAGTTTAAAGTTTCTTGTCCTCTTCAACCCCTTGGCCCATGATCCAAGAGCGAGCTAGAAAGTAGCCAGTGTCTTATTTCAGACGTTTTTCATGTACATAGTTATATTTACCTGCAACACAAATGGGAACACATAAATACATCCTGTTCTCTCCTCTTCCTTCCCTCTTCTTGAAACAAATCTTGGCCAGTTGTGAATGGAGACGCTGGTAATGTTGACCTTTATTTTTGTAGGCTACAAAGTAAATCATCTTTTTTTCTGTGTCCTAATTGACTTCAGAGTCTTGCTGATAAAGTAGATCCATTTTTGTTTTTCCTGTTTGTTCATCTGAGAAATGTATCCTTATAGTCTACAAAGTAACTTTCTAACGAAAGGCATTGCTGGGTCAAGGGAGGATTGCACTAAAATCATGATGTTGCAGATTGTCCTGCCAAGGTGCTATGTCTATTTATTGGCCCCTACTAATAACGTGTCTTTCTCTCCCAAGACCAACTTTTTAAAAAGTTCCATCTTTTAAAGTTTTTGACACAATTGCTAGAATTGCTTTTCCAGTAAGATTTTATGCCACCTAACACCCCCAACCAGGGCTGTATAATGTGTGCCCATAGATGCTATCTATACGAGTTCTGGGAATTGAGAAGTATTTTTAACTCGGTTCTTGAAATAACGGCTGTTGTGGAGCAGCCTTGGGGCTGCAAAGGAGTTTCCTCACCCTGTCCTAACTTTTGAAGTGATTTCTGAGCCTCCCACAGTGGTGACAACCTGTGGACTAGTCTCCTGCCCCCTCAACCAACCCGACTCCCCTGTCTTTCCTGTCCCCCCTGGAGTTTCTGTGAGAGGAAAGATAGTTGCAAATCTCAACAGAAGAAACGTGACGATAGGAAGTGTAAGAACAAAGAATTCAAATGGAGAGGCTGAGCGCTACATACATGCCTGGGTTCTAATAGCTGTCCTGTGTATGGGGCACCTCAAGGTGCTGAGTCAGAATACAGGAGGCTGTAAACTCACCATGCGACCCTCTGCCCCAGCCTTGCACACAGTAGGAGGTGAGAAGTATTGTTAAATGAGTTAGTCATTCAATGACTATTTTCTTATTCTCTCAGAAGCCCTCGTTGGCCAGCTACAACCTTTAGAAATAGGAGGGGATGGGGGAGGTGGGATGGTTCAGTGGGTTAAGTGCTCACTTTGCAGCCCCGAGGACCGAGGATCGAATCCCGGCCCATGTGGACCCACATGCTGAACTGGGGAGTGCCCCCAGTTCGGTTCTCACCGGGGTGAGACCCCGGCCCAGTTCCTGCCCTGTGCAGCCCTGCCCACCTGTGGAATGAAACTATGTGGAAAAACCAATGATGTGCAACTATGGAGACTGTTCTGGGCCCTCCCCCTTCTCTCTCTCTCTGTAGATCTCTCTCTCTCTCTCTCTCTCTCTATCAAAAACAATAAAAATCTAAAAAAAAAAAGAAAGAAAGAAATAGGAGGGGAAACCTAAGTTCCCTGAATACCTACATTTTCTGCACTTTTCTGAACTTCTAGCCTGGTGCCAGGCATGTGGTAGGCACCATGTTAAATTAATCACTTGGCCCAGGCAGCTACCTTAGAGGTTATCGTGATCATGCGTGTTGAACAGAAATTCGGGAGCGTTAAGTCCACCACATCAGTTGACTGGTGAGCACTGGTTTGGTCCTTACTGGTTTTCTTGAAACTGGTAAGAATTCAGTCAGTTCACTAAGGCCAAGCTATCTAAATTTAATAAGAGAACCACTTTTTGAAAGTCTGAGTTGATCTTCTCAAGAAAAAATACTTTATTTCAACATCAGACTGCTCCCCAAGCTGTTGGTAGACTTTTCAGTCAAAATCCCACGGTCTTAGGAAGTAGAATCACCCAAGAAGTAGAGAGGCAAAATGTGTTAGTCTGCTTTAAAACATAATTATTTATTTAAGAGGGGTGTAGGTTCTTCCTGGCCTTTTCCCCAGGCATTTGTACATTTCAAACAGACTCTGTTTGGAACAAAAATGGTCATATTTGACATAGTGTTCTCCATCCGATTTCACCCAACTTCTGTCTCCCATGTTGGAGCATACGGAAATTCTCCGTCGTTTTGCACTGTGGAACAAAGGTTAAGTTAAGCACAACGTAACCTTTTTTTTGTTTTTGCTACTGTAAACATTTCTGTATAAATTGCCCTCTGCGTGGCTTAAAACTACAACAGTTTCATTTTCTCACAGCTTTGGAGGCTGGAAGTAGACGTAATGGTATCTGCAGGATGAGCTCCGTCTGAGGGAGAATCGAGTCTGTTCCACGCCTGCTTCCTACCTTCTGTTGGCTCCTACCTTCCTACTTTTGTCTCAGCAATCCTTGGCTCATCCCCACGTAACTCCTTCACGTGGCCTTTGTCTCAAAATCCCCCGTTCGCTTTAAGGACCGCAGGCATTGGGTTAGGGACCCCCACCCCACCATGATTACGTCTGCAGAGATCTTGTTGCAAATACAGTCACATGCCCTGGAACTGGGGTTAGTACTTTATTTCGGGGGTGGGGATGGGGAGGGGGTAGTTGACCCACACTACACAAGCGGCTCGTTATCTGAATGCCTAGTTCCCTTACACCAGGGGTGTCCAATCTCAACCTTTCGGCTTCCCGGGGCCACATGGGAAGAGCATTCTTGGGCCACACACATAAAACACACTAACACCAATGATAGCTGGTGGGCTAAAAAATAATAAAAATATCTGGTAATCTCATTTTAAGACAGTTTAGGAATGTGTATGGGGTGCATTCAGGGCCGTCCTGGGCCACATGTATGTAGCCTGTGTGCTGTGGGTTGGAAACAAGCTTGCCTCGCAGTCTTCTTTCTGCCTGTCGCACAGAGATCCCAGACCGTTAAACATCGTGTGAGAAGTGGGCCCTCGCTCATCCTTTCTGGGCAGAGCTCTTAGCTTTTTCTCTCTTGTCACAGGTGCTGCCATGAACCCCCCAGGGGCTGGCGATGACGTGAATGGGGACCGAGCGCAGGGCAAGAGGCCACGCCGGGAGGAGACGCACGTGTGCGAGAAATGCTGCGCGGAGTTCTTCAGCATCTCTGAGTTCCTGGAACACAAGAAGGCCTGCACGAAACACCCACCTGTCCTCATCATGAACGACAGTGAGGGGCCAGTGCCGTCGGACGCCTTCCCCGGGGCAGAGCTGGGTCCCCAGGGACATAGTCCAGGCGGCAGCAGCAAGGACGGGCCCCGGGAGGACGCGAAGGACAAGCTGGGGCCGGCGTCTGTTCTGTACTTAAAGACGGAGACCGCCCTGCCGCCCGCCCCCCAGGACTTGAGCTATGTGCCCAAAGCCAAAGTGGCCAACACGAACGTCACGCTGCAGGCCCTGCGGGGCACCAAGGTGGCGGTGACCCAGCGGGGCGCGGACGCGCTGCCGGCGCCCGGGCCCGGAGCCAGCGGCATCCCGTGGGTCCTGGAGCAAATCCTGTGTCTGCAGCAGCAGCAGCTGCAGCAGATTCAGCTCACGGAGCAGATCCGCATCCAGGTGAACATGTGGGCGTCCCACGCCCTGCACTCGGGCGCGGCGGGCGCCGACGCCCTCAAGACCTTAGGCGGCCACGTGTCCCAGCAGGTGTCTGCGGCCGTGGCTCTGCTCAGCCAGAAAGCTGGAAGCCAGGGACTGTCTCTGGACGCCTTGAAACCAGCCAAGCTACCTCATGCCAACATCCCGGCCGGCGCCAGCTCTGTGTCCCCAGGGCTGGTGTCCTTTGCCCTGAGGCCGGATGGGTCAAGGGTGCTCCCGAACCGCCTCCCGGGGACCCTGCTACCTCAGGGCCCGGGCTCTGTGCTCTTCCAGAGCCCTTTCTCCACGGTGGCCTTAGACCCGTCCAAGAAAGGCAAAGGGAAGCCCCCCAACATCTCCCCGGTGGATGTGAAACCCAAAGACGAGGCGGCCCTCTACAGACACAAGTGTAAGTACTGTAGCAAGGTTTTTGGCACTGATAGCTCCTTGCAGATCCACCTGCGCTCCCATACCGGAGAGAGACCCTTCGTGTGCTCTGTCTGTGGCCACCGGTTCACCACCAAGGGCAACCTCAAGGTGCACTTTCATCGACACCCCCAGGTAAAGGCGAACCCCCAGCTGTTTGCTGAGTTCCACGACAAGATGACGGCCGGCAATGGCCTTCCCTTCTCCGTACCTGTCCCTGTAGAGGAATCGAGCCTCTCTTTAGATGGCAAATCTGTCCTGGTCACAGGGACCCCCAGTGTAGGGCTACCTCAGAACCTCTCTTCAGGGACGAACCCCAAGGACCTCATGGGTGGCCTGCTGGCCAACGACCTGCAGCCCGGGCCGTCTCCGGAAAGTGAGGATGGATCTGTACTCTCCAGGGTGGGGCTGAACCATAACTCCCCAAGGGTTGGTGGCTTCCAAGGGAGAGGGACCTCCGAGCCAGGGTCAGAGACTCTGAAGTTGCAGCAGCTGGTGGAGAACATCGACAAGGCCACCACCGATCCCAACGAATGTCTCATCTGCCACCGCGTCTTAAGCTGCCAGAGCTCCCTGAAGATGCATTACCGCACCCACACCGGGGAGAGGCCGTTCCGCTGTAAGATCTGTGACCGAGCCTTCTCCACCAAAGGCAACCTGAAGGCGCATTTCGGGGTTCACCGAACCAACACCTCCATAAAGACACAGCATTCCTGCCCCATCTGCCAGAAGAAGTTCACCAACGCGGTCATGTTGCAGCAACACATTCGGATGCACATGGGCGGTCAGATTCCCAACACCCCCCTGCCGGAGACCCCCTGTGAGTTCCCGGGTCCCGAGCCCATGGTGGTTGGCGACACTGACAGTGTGAGCGCCCTCTGTCACGACGGTGTCGTCGAAAGCATCGACCTGGAGGATGTCAGCTCACAGGACGCCCCCAGCAGCTCGGCCAAGGTCCCCGTGCCTCTTCCCAGCGTCCACTCGGCCTCGCCTGCGCTCGGGTTTGCCATGCTGGCCCCCGTTGACGCCCCCGGAAAGGTGGGGCCCGCTCCCTTTGTCCTGCAGAGGCAGACCAGCAGAGAGAACGGTTCGGTGGAGAGCGACGGCTTGACCAACGACTCCTCGTCCTCGGTGATAGGGGACCAGGAGTATCAGAGCCGAAGTCCAGACGGCCTGGAGGCCTCGTGCTTCCCGGCCCTCTCCCCGGCCAATAGCCAAGCAGAAAGCATCAAGTCCAAGTCTCCTGATGCTGGTGGCAAAGCGGATGGCGCGGACAGCGGCCGCCCTGAGATGGAAGGTGATAGAGCTTTGGATTTAACTTATGTCCGTGTTGGGCACGAGGTCGTCCACAAGGAACCGGGGTTGAACTTGGCAGACGAAGCAGTTCCTCTGTAGGGCGTTTAGCCTTTTCTTCTGGGTGGAGGGAAATAATAACTTCTATCCTACTCATGGCATGCTTTTATTTATGACGGTAATGCGCATTGGCTGTGGACAGCATACTTCTTGGTTGGTTTTTATTTCTGTGTTTGAGCCCTATGGGGGGGGCATAAGTGGGTCATTTTAAGAATAGCATTTTGAGAAGGGTACGCACTGGTGTTTGGACACTGAGAAAAACCATAATTTCTTAGGTCTGAGGTCCCATTCCCTCAGAATGATCATAAATTAATAACTCAAGGGGTAAGAATCGGACCCAATTTAAATGCACACAGCAATTGTGGGGTGCCCGTGGCTGTCATTAGTGTAGCACGGGGGAACCGCCACATCGTAGGCTGAGAAGGATGGTGTGTGAGCAGACGTTGAAGGTACCTCCTTATGTAGGAACTTGAACTTGGATTCATGTTTTTGCGTGTTGCCTACACCTTTACACCAAAGTGGTAAATTCTCCTGAGCGATTGAGTCGTCATTATTTGCACAGGTAAACAGCATCGAAGGGAAGCTGGTTCCGAGGCATACATTTCCCCAAACCCTTTTCCAGACCCTCGCAACAGCAGGCAGTGTGGTCTGCGACGCTGTTTGTTTTTGTTGTTTTCTGGTTTGAAGCGTGAATCGAGTGTGGAATGATAATGGTTCAGGATGTTTCTTCTCTGCACACTAGGTCGGAGTAGCCTCCCTTCGACGTTTGTCCGCTCCCAGCCAACCTACATCAAAGTTGAAGTTCCTGGTGCATTTGGACCCGCCACCCTGTCCCCAGGCATGACACCTTTGTTAGCGGCCCAGCCACGCCGACAGGCCAAGCAACACGGCTGCACGCGATGTGGGAAGAACTTCTCCTCCGCTAGCGCCCTTCAGATTCACGAGCGGACTCACACCGGGGAGAAGCCTTTCGTGTGTAACATCTGCGGGCGAGCGTTCACCACCAAGGGCAACTTGAAGGTGCGCTTCTGTAGGGTGTCAGTGGGGAAGGGGGCTAGGTGCTGAGCGGCACCACTTGGGGTCATCCGTCCATAGGGGATAGTCCACGAAGAGCCAATAGGACAGACTTACCTCAAAACTGGCTCCTGAAACGTTCTTTTTTAGAAGTACAGTAGACTCTCAGTTAGCCCGACACCCATGGGGATTGATTGGCGGATGCCAGGTAAATGTAGTGTTTCTTTGATTTTTAATTAATTTATTTTTTGCCGGTTTGAGTTCCGGTTAATGGACAGTTTATATTTTCTCACATCACAACGTCTCTGAAATTGGGATGCTTCTTGCAGTCAGTGTCTATTTTTTTCCCCTGATCTTAGTGGCACATAAAGTAATGTGTTTTATAAGTGATACTCTTTAGGAGCAGGACCTGTGGTCTCTTTCTGCTCCTTTCTCTCTTCTTTTTTTTAAGATTTATTTACTGTTTTGAGAGAAGGTGAGAGAGAAGGAGGACCCAGAGCGGTCATAGTTGTACATCATGGTTGTGAGTGGTTTCATTCCACACAGGTAGATGTGGGGCCCCTCGGGTGGGAACCGAATTGGGGACAGTTCAGCATGTGGGTTTGCACAGACCAGGGCCCAGATTCGATCCCTGACCTCTGCAAGGCAAGTGCTCAACCTGTTGATCTATCCCAGCATCCCTGCTCCTGTCTCTTAGTATAAAGTTGAGCGTGAGTATTTATATCTCCAGTACTCGGGCAGACCATAATATCCTTCAACCACAGTTTAGTTGATACATGAAATCAAGTCTGGAAACCTACACGGTATTTATCATGTGTTGTCACATAGCAGCGGTGAGTCATCTGTGGATTTTACAGGCTTCCAGGCTTGGTGGCCACCCTGTGCCGTATGTCGGTTTTGTTGTCCTAGCCTGCGAGGTTGAAACAAATACTGTGAGTTAAACATGTACCGTACACAGTACCGCTGGAGTTAAAGGAAGAGGTCTCCAGGTTGTCAGCCTTGCTTTGAAAATAGAGCCGCTGGGTCTTTCCAGAGAATGGTTGTTGAATTCTTTGTAGTTAGATTAAAGGTTGAAACTTCCATCTTAAGCGTTGACCGAGAAGATTTAATATGTCATTGTAAAATTTACAGATACTTCTTATGACAAAATCAACCTATATTCTTTTTAGTCTAGTTGCCCAAACTGCCCGAGGAGGAGCGTGAACTGACTTCATCTCTAATACCGACTTCCAGACATAGAACTTAACCTTAGTTCACAGGCCCTGGGACCAACCCAGAAACGGTCTGCAGCTGCTCTTGATGTACACGTGGCCCCTTGTGCCTCGGCGCACCTGGCCTGGGGACAATGATAATGACTTCAGGCTTGTCCTGAGGATTCAGTGAGTTACACAGTAACGCGTTTCCAGTTATGCCCGGCACATCTTAATAGCTTGTTGTAATGATTCAGGCAAGTCACTTCTGAGCCCGATGAGATAACTGGTAACTTCTAAGGATGTCGGTGAAGATGCAATGAGAATGCCTGAGGCACGCCCGTGCCTACCTACCACATTCTTCAACTCTGTAAAGAAGCTGAAAGGGATTTGAAAACTCAAAAAACAGTCAGCCCGGCAAAGTAATTGCAGAGAGGACGGAGGCGAGGCGGAAGAAGCAGTAGGTAGTGCGCTCATCTGATTGTGGTGGTTTTTCCCCAAGAGACCAGATACCTGGATTTAAAAAAAAATATGAACTCTACTTTTTTTTTTACATATGTTATATTAGGATACTGTTTGGGTAGAACCAAACATACACACACACATATATATATATATACATATATTTGCAGGCCTGCTGGCCTGTCAGCGTGCAGTCAAATCTCAATTTTGGTGGAAACCCTGTCTGTCCCTCTTCCCATAGGTCCACTATATGACGCACGGGGCCAACAATAGTTCTGCACGCCGGGGGAGGAAGCTGGCCATCGAGAACACCATGGCTCTGTTAGGAACAGATGGCAAGAGGGTCCCCGAGATGTTTCCCAAGGAAATCGTGGCCCCTTCCGTGAGCGTGGACCCCGTCGTGTGGAATCAGTACACCACCATGCTCAACGGTGGCCTGGCCATGAAGACCAACGAGATCTCCGTGATCCAGGGCGGGGGCATCCCCACGCTCCCCCTGTCGCTGGGCGCCAGCTCCGTGGTGACCAACACCACTGTCTCCAAGATGGATGGCTCGCAGTCGGCCCCCAGCGCCGCCGGCGTGGAGAAGCCAGGGTCTGCGGATGGTGTGCCCAAACACCAGTTTCCCCTCTTCCTGGAGGAAAACAAGATTGCGGTCAGCTAAGCTCCAGGAGAGGCCGGGCTGGTGGAGAGATGGAGCGGGACGGCGCCAGAACTGGGCCTTTTTTGGTTTGGTTTTTTTGTTTGTTTAAAGAACCCATCTCTTCCTGTTTGGTTTTTACTTTGACTGACATGCAAATGATGTTTACAGTGGTGCCCACAACCTCAGGCAAGTCCTACAATCACGATGTTGCTATGCTGCTTTGCAAAAAGAAACAAAGAACACACCAAAAAATCCATCCTGAAACATAGAGACTAGGTTTTTTGTTTTTGTTTGTTTGTTTTTGTTTGTTTGTTTGAATTTTGGAAAGAAGCGGGTCTTGCAAAGTAGCTTTGTTACTTGCTACAAACTACATACAAACCTTTGGACATGTTGGAGTCACTATTTCCAAAGACTTGCCAGTTTCAAGTTGGAACCCACTGACCCCCAGTGGAAAAGACAGCTGCTTCTCCTGGGGGTGGGGTGTGGGGGAGGGGCACTGTCTGCTTCCGAGGTGACTAGGCGGGTAAATGGACAGCGTCTGTTTTCTTTAGGGACTTGCTCTGTCTGCCCCTGAGCCCTGGATCCATCTTCTAGTTTCCCTTTTTGAATGTATTTTTTTTTTCTTCTTCCCCCATAAAATGAAGGTTGTAGAATGACAGAAAATTCCTTCAGCCTTGGAACCTTAAGTAGGATGCCCTGACAGGGACGGATGTTAGTCCTTGGGGAGCCAGTGTGTGTGTTGCTGCTTATTTAAATACAGTTCAGGTGGAGCTCTACGAGTGCCAATGTACACCCTACGCTTTCTAGGTGCCGGCAGCCTTCCTCCCGAATTCCAGGAGAGTTGCGCACCTGAGCAGGGGACCTCAGGTGACTTGACTTAGTTCGCCAGTGCCTACTCTATTGAAGAACCCGGTTTTCATTCCTGAAGACACTTAATGGAAGGGCGTGTTTCTTAGTCTAGGTTCACATACTAATTTTTACAAAACGTCCTTGATGTGACTTATGCCAAGTCATGAAGATCTCACCTCCCCCCCGCCCCCCGAATATTACATGAAGGCTATGAAGTTGGAGCAGGCAAGTCCTGGGTATGAAAGCTTTAATTTATCTACCTCATTTATTTTGTATTTTTGTAGCCTTAGTCTCTCTTTTCCTGTTTGAGGACCGCTGCAGTGTTGCTAGGCTCTGTCTCAAACCAAAGGGTTGATGTATTTGGTGGGAGCAGCTCAAATGTTCAAGATGCTTCTTTGATTTTTTTCTTTCTCCCCTTTTTGTGTATGTGACATGAAGCAAACAACGAGACGTTGCCCTGATGGTTTAATGAGGAAGGAGGAGGCTAGACCCTGATCTCTGGGTGCAGAACTCTTTTTTGTTTTTTTTTCCCCTGGGTGTGAAAATGTAGTCAAGACTTATCATAAGTTTGTCTCTGAGTTATTGCTCCTGACTTTAGGACCCCCAAACCCCCCACCCGCTTTTTTTTTTTTGCCAAGTTGTGCCTTTCCTTCTGGAATTGTAAGTGAACACAATAATAGTACCTGTTTACACTGTGAAGCGGATATTGTTACAGAGAACACACCCGAGGCTTTCTCTCTGTTAAGCTAATGATGCCTTGTGAATGTATGATCTACGGAGAATCCCTGTAGTTTTACCTGCTGATGCTGACTGTTGGAGAATAAATTTTGGATATTTTCCCCACCACCACCAGGCATTATTACGTGCGTTTTTGTGGTAGTTTCTGCTTTAAACTTGAGAATCCTTGCTTGACAAGCACTTCCAGGTGCTCATGATACATCCCTGCTCCCCAGGTCCTAGAATGACGCACATCTGGTTACATCTAAGCTTGACACATCAGCCTTGGCTGCCAACACCTCAGTGGTTGGGATCTTTTTCCTGCTAGAGTAATCTCATTCTAGACGTTTGCTTGTCAACAGAGGGCTTCTGCCCTAGACGAGGCCACATCTCAGCCTATCCCACCCTGGCACACATACCAGCCAAGACAATACTTTTTCACTTATACGGGTGGGCTGCTTAGAAGGAAAAGGGCTGAGAGTCACATAGGAGGTGGCATTGAATTCGGGTAGTGGGCAAAGTGCTACTGGGGGGAGAGAGAAGGGCAAGACCAGGTTAATGTCCTGATAAACACCCTATTGCCTACCTTTTGCTGTTGGCCTGTGCAGACCCGATGGCAAAACCCAGCATCAGGCTGCAGAAGAATCTGCACGGGTATGGAGGCCACAACCTCCTAGAAGCAGGGCGTTCTCTGATACACCAGGGGCGGGCTGAGGGGTGTGGCTGATGGCTCAGGACCCTCCCAGAGCTCTGTGTGTCAGCTACCTTGGCAAGTGGGTGTCATCATCTCCACCCCAAAGGCTGGCTGGCCTTTGTCCTCAACTCATCTAGATTTGTGGAGTGAAGCAGGCACTACTGACTGAGCAAGATTAACCCGTCCTTCCGTTAAGTGAAATGGATGTAAATCTAATGTGCCCTGGTCCCCAGGATCTACAGTTTACACTCTTTCTCCCTCTTGAGACTCATCCCCAGTTAAATTTGATGTCTTTCTAGATTCGAGTGTATGAGAATTAAAATATTTCCCTCTTTCCAGTGTATGTTAGACACCCTTCCAAGGTAAAGCCCATTTCTCACTCACCCTTCAGTGTCTGCAGTGACACAAACATGTTTAACTTGGCTACTGTTAGACAGTCCTGTGTCCCTCAAACTGTCCAGTTTTCATCGAGGCAGTTTCTCTTGCATTGGCATTGACTCGGGGTAAGTTTCTAATTAGCACAAAGATGATGAGTGTTTCCATGTGTGTGTGTGTAGTTGTGTCCATGAGTCTGTACTGTGTGTGTCTTCTCAGCCCTAACCTTGGGAGCCCATTCTCGAGTAGATTGTGACGTGAGTACACCACCACTGTAGCGAGCGTGTCGTCTGTGTATGGAACACAAGCTACACAGTACGGCTGCTCTTCTAACTGAAGACTCCGCGGATTCCGTGTGCTCAGAACTGTTTCTGATACTTGATGGGTTGGTAAGGAACCTCAGCATCTTGACTTGAATAAACAGCCAGTCCTATCAATTCTATCAATATAAGTAGGAGGGTGAATAAACTTCTGTTTTTCCCCTGGCTCTCTTGTTTTCAATGGAAACTCCCAGAACCTGTTTGAAGGTACGTATTGTGGGAAAGGAATTGTGTGCAAGGCGTAGATCAGGGGTGTCCAACCTTTTGGCTTCCCTGGGCCACACTGGAAGCATTGTCTTGGACGACACACAAAATAACACTAGTGATAGCTTGAACTAAAATCACCAAAAACTCATGTTTTAAGACAGTTTACAGATTTGTGTTGGGCCGCATTCCAGGCCTTCCTGGGCCACGGGTTGGACAGGGTTGGTGCAGGTGCGTTCAGAGAGGGCCTAGAGAAAACGTGGGGTGAGTCCCTATCCAGGTGGACAAGGTGCACCTTTGGCCAGCACCTAAGAGCCTTCGAGAGCAGGACGGGCATGGGGAAGGTGGCTGCCAGTTCAGGTACAGCTGACAGCGTAGCTAAACCACAATGACAAGGAAGGTGTTGAAATGTCTGCACCTTAGGAAGCTTTTCCATAGAGCTTCAAAGGCAACCCCCACAGCCATGTGACCTGTTTACAGTTCCGGGGTGGCTTGAGCCCAGATAGGAAAGTTAACACATGTCAGCATGGATAGGAAGTCCGGACACGAGAAATGAGTAAGATGATACGGGGACCATTCACATCGGGAAAGGGGTGGGTTCGTGATGACTGGCCATTTGAGGAAGAAGTCCCAGGTCAGCACTCTGGCTGGGGGCCCTGGGGCAGGATAATTTATGGGCGTTCAGATCCCTCATCTGCTAAAAGGGGATAGTGTTTGATTCATAGCATTGTGGTAAGGTTAGTCAAGAGCAAGAAGACAATCTGGGGCTTATACGGTAGCCATCCGCAATGTCCTATTTGGCTCAGGAAACCGGCGCTATCCTACGTAGTTAGGCAGAATGTGTCCTAACTGCATCCGGGGGACTCACACGGTCAGTCCATGGCGACAGGAAGGATGTCACCTGGGTTAGGAGGTACCTAGTGATGGGCAGGTCCTTTCTCTCTTGTTTAGGCAGCTTGTGAACCAGGGGGCATGCAGGCAATACACATTTCATCATTCCCTGATTGTTTTAAAAGTATAAATGCAAAAATAAAAAAAGGCTAGTGGGGAAAATTTTAAAGGTGGGTTTTCCACAGGTCACATGAGCCGCTGAGTGTTTTCAGCAGGAGCTTCCGCATTTCATTGATTCCTTCACGTTCGTTTTTTCCAGCACTGCCGTCGGTGGACACCCCAGGACATGAGTTCGGATGCCGGTGGTTGGTTACCAACTGACAGAACCCTGCTGGTTCTAGGCCCTTCCTGGGTGTTGGGGAAACCCATTTTGGGTCCACGAAAGAGCTGTATTTGGCTAAACCTGTTTCATTTCTTTTAAAGATTTATTTTATGGTTTTGACAGAGACAGAGAGAAGGGGGAGGGCCCAGAGCAGTCTCCATACTTGTATGTCATCAGTTTTCAACATGGTTTTGTTCCATACAGGTGGGCGGGGCCGCGCTGGGCCGGAACCAGGCCAGGGGCCTCTCACATGGGAAGCTCACCCCAGTTCAGCATATGGGTCTGCATGGGCTGGGACTTGATCCTCAGACCCCGGGGCTGCAATTGAGCGCTCAACCTGCTGACCCATCCCGGCTTCTTCAATTCCAACTATTTCTAAACACAAAAGGCAAAATGAGCACTAGTTCAACTGTGCTAACAGGAGACTTGGAAGTAAATTTACCTCTCAGAAGTGGGCTACTAGATATAGATGACAAGATTTTGCTAACGGTGTTCAATGAAAGTTTCAAGCTCTGTATTTTAAAGTCTAAAGGTATTTGAAAGTGACCCTGGGAGAAGAAGGAACTTCGCAAATGACTCGCATTTCTTCCCTTCAGTTCTCCCCTATTGTTGCCACCCTCCAACCCTTTGTCAACAACCCATTGTTTTAAGCAGAGAGGAAGTAAATTGAATGCTAGTGTTCTAGGCATGAAACAAAGGATGCAAAGGTTTATTTTTATCCTGATGGGATAATGGGGTCCTTAAAAGTAGTGAAGCCAGTGACCTTCCATATTTTCTGGTGGGAAGGCTGTAGGTGTACCCACCTGGTGTTGAAGAAGCCTTCCCCTTCTATTTACTAAACATAAATTAACTTGTATTTTGTTTTCCCCGATGTGGCTTATTACCCTGATGGCTTTCAGGCTGTCCTGATGGGAGAAATAATTGTCACTGATCTCCCTAAACGTCCTGAGTAAATTGTCCCTCCAGAGACCTCCCTATTCTACCTCCCTCACCCCTGCCTGCTTCCTGCAGCCACCATGGGCCTCTCGAGATAAAAGCCTGTAAGTGCCTCTCTTCCTGAAGGGAGGCCTTGAAAAAGCATCTGCTCCAACGATTATAAAAGTGCACTGAAGAAAACTTGAAAAAATGCAAAGACAATAAAAACTACCCCACTCTTTTCATAAGAAAATAATATAACTTTTGGAGATTGAGAGGCGGCTCTCTGGTCTTTATACAGTGATACCTTGGGATCCGAAAGCCCCAAAACGAAAAAAATCAAGCAACTTCTGCCTCGGAATCCAAAGGCTGCTTTGGAATCCGAATGCCAATATGTTGTTCGTGTGGACGTATGGACGGTACGGCCCGTAGCTTTATCCAAATGCCCACTCATCTTGGAACGCGAACGTCTTGAAACTTGAACAGGGTTCTGGGATGGACTAAGTTCAAATTCCGAGGCATCACTGTATTTATTTAAAGAACATTATTGTAAAAGTGATCCATGTTCACTAGAGTAGAAAAGATAGACAAAACAAAAAGAAGGACAAATTTGAAAATCCAGTTGGCTATACCACGCTAATGCAAAATGTTAAAAATAAGGGAAACTGCTGAGTTTGGGGTGGGAGGTGGATATGGGTGGGCATAGGGGAGGTCTCTACTATCTGCTCAAGTCTTCTGCAAGTGGAAAACTAACAAAATCGTCTAATAATGGAATTCTATTTAATAAACCTCCTTAGAAGAATCTTTTTGTTCAGAGACAACCCATTCAGGTGAAAAATAACCATCTTCGGGGTAGGAGGCTTGACCTGGCCAACCTTTGGTGAGTATTGACCACACAGCATACGTCACGAAGCGCTTCCCACGTTCCCACGACTGCACTGCCTTCTCCCAGCAGCCCTGCAGTTAAGAACGGAGAGCGCTTCCTCCGTGTAGGCACGCCTCTGCTTTATGTACGCGACCAAGTCGTGCCATCCGACAGCCCATGGTGCAGACGAGGCAACTGAGGCCCAGCAGTTTGTAAGTCGTCTCCGATTCTACAGCTGGGAGGTGTTACAAACGACAGGATCCCAGTCCAGAGAGCTGTTAGGGTCACTTTGTAGCACAACCTGGTGCGGGAGGCCCCCCGTGGGCTCCACAGGGGCTAGAGGGAGCTTGGAGATCCTCAGAATCAGGATTAGTGGGTGCCTGGAGCGTCATGATAACCGATTCAGTCGGTCACAGGCCATCTTCCCGGCCTTCTGGAGGCTGAAAGACCAGGTCTGGAGCTCAGCCTCGTTCCTTCCTAAAGAACCGGGTGGCTTTGTGCAGGCCACGCTGCGCTTCTACTTGCTCCCCTGTAAGGTGAGTCTGATTCCTTAGACTTAGCCGGCAAGGCTGTGGGGAGGATTAAGTGAATGTTTTTAGGTGCTTGATTAAAACAATAGCTCCTGGTTACTGAACCCCAGCTATCTGTGGGGGGCCCTCTTAGAGGGTCACTGGCTCCTTGGTCTTTTCTGTTACCCCATGTGGTAGGGGAGTGAACAAGAGCGTCTGGGGTTTGCTGCTGACCTGAGGTGGGTGGGGTCCGAGGGGACAGGTGGTAGAGGGTGGGGCCTGCTCTGATGCCATAATTGGGGTCAGGGTGTTATTCTTTCCTCTAGTGAACAGACATTTACTGAGTGCACACTGGGTGCCATGCAACGTCCTAGATGTAGGAGAGCTTAGAGCAGAAAGCAAAGCAGACCCGGTCTGTGAGCTCCAGAAACCATGCTCTTCTCCCTTCAGAGGTGCAACGTGACAACTCCTAAGGACATGCTTCTAAGATGCTTCTTTTCTTGAACTTTGTTGGGACATGAGATAAGTCACACTTCTTGGTTTGGGATCCTCCCTGCTCTTTCCTTCACCCC